>CM053035.1:29408051-29568107 GCA_028564925.1 Lithobates sylvaticus | reverse complement strand
CCACACGCTTGACTGTACATGCAGGCTCTGTGGACATGTTCTACTGGGAACAAAAAAGGGAGTCAAGCCATGGCTATAAAGGAATCTAACAGCATCGAGGTTAAAGGAAACAATAGTCTATTTTTATTGAGCCATATATTATTATGCATTATTATACTATTGTATGATTTCATGTCATTAACAAATCCTGCTTACAGGGTTTTTAAATGCCTATTTTTTTATATTTTATAAAATTGATCTATAAAAGTTATATCTTTATAATCTAGCATGTATTGCTTTGACTGTTGGCTGCCTATTTTGCATCTTAGTCCTATACTGCAACTCCAAATGACTGCTTGAGATGCCAAATTACAAAAGTGTTGTTGGTTTATAACTTGCAAACTTAAAAATAAAGTTCAAAATACACTGTGTTACCAAAATTATTGGGACACCTGCCGTTACACACACAGGAACTTTAATGGAATCCCAGTCTTAGTCCGCAGCGTTCAATATTGACTTGGTCCACCCTTTGCAGCTACAACAGCTTCAACTCTTCTGGGAAGGCTGTCCACAAGGTTTAGGAGTGTGTCTATGGGAATATATGACCATTGTTCCAAAAGCACATTTGTGAGATCAGGCACTGATGTTGGATGAGAAGGCCTGGCTCGCAGTCTCCGTTCTAATTCACCCCAAAGGTGTTCTATTGGATTGAGATCAGGACTCTAAGCAGGCCAGTTAAGTTCCTCCACCCAAACTCGCTCATCCAAGTCTTTATGGACCTTGCTTTGTGCACTGGTGTGCCGTCATGTTGGACCAGGAAGGGGCCATCCCCAAAATGTTTCCACACATTTGGGAGCATGAAATTGTCCAAAAATGTCTTGGTATTCTGGTGCCTTAAGAGTTCCCTTCACTGAAACTAAGGGACCAAGCCCAACCCCTGAAAAACAACCCCACACCGTAATCCCCCCCTCCACCAAATGCGCAAAGCAAGGTCCATAAAGACATGGATGAGTGAGTTTTGGGGTGGAGGAACTTGACTGGCCTGCACAGAGTCCTGACCTCAGCCTGATAGAACAACTTTGGGATGAATTAGTGCAGAGACTGTGAGCCAGGCCTTCTCATCCAACATCAGTGCCTGACCTCACAAATGGGCTTCTGGAAGAATGGTCAAACATTGTTATAGACACTCTTAAACATTGCGGACAGCCTTCCCAGAAGAGTTGAAGCTTTTATAGCTGCAAAGGGTGGACCAACTCAATATTGAACCCTACAGATTAAGAAGGGGATGCCATTAAATTTTATGTGCGTGTAAAGGCAGGCATCCCAATACTTTTGGTAATATAGTGTATTTTTAGCTTTCAAATGCATTACTTTTCATTTTTCCATATTAAACCTCATCTCCCATATACAGTAGCTGCCCACCCCTCTATTTTAACTAGGTCTTCTTTTACTATTAATATAGCCTGTTGTGACGTTATTGCCCTGCTTAGTTTCGCATTGGCAGCAAACACTGTGAACTTGAACTATTTCCTCTAACCTCTATATCATTTAAAGTGGGGTTGCAACCAAAAAACAAAAAGGGGCTTAAAAAATCATAAAAAAATTAAAAAAAAATAATTGGAAAAAAAAAAATTTTTTACTCACCTCTAAATGCCTGTTGCTAGGGGGTCCCTCGAAGTCTGCCACCTTCATTGCCCGGGCTAAAAGTCACTTCCTGTAGGCAACGCACAGTCATCTGGGACATGTCATGTGTCCCAGATGAGTGAGCGTCGAATCACGGCGCACGGCGCCGCTCGCGCATGCGCAGTGGGTGCCCGGCTGTGAAGCCCAGCCGGGTTCCCACATTAAGAATGCCGGCGTCGTGAGCGGAGCGGGGAACGAGGGGGGGGGTCTCGTTCCCCCGCATCGCTGGACCCCCGGGACAGGTAAGTGTCCGATTATTAAAAGTCAGCAGCTGCAGTATTTGTAGCTGCTGACTTTTAATTTTTTTTTTTTGCCCGGCCCTCCTCTTTAAGAACAAGTTAAACAATAACATTATATACAGTGCCTTGCAAAAGTATCCCCCCCCCCCCCTTGGCTTTTTACCTATTTTGTTACAGCCTTTAGTTCAATTTTTTTTTATCTCCCAAAATGTATGGAGGAAGCCAGAGGGCCGGACTGGGAATGAAAACCAGCCCTGGAAAAAAGTTCATACCAGCCCCTCCCCCCCCCCCCCACAATTTATTATCCCAGCCCAACCGCATAACGTCATTATTTTCTTGTTCATAAAAGGGAAAACCATACATTTTAAAGCACATTTGAAGAGGGCACTATATATAGATAAGACAGATACATGGTACAGTGGCTGCGTTTGATGGCATAGTGGCAGCAGAGTGGCAGCATTTAATGGGCACAGTGGTGGCAATTTATGGGAACGGTGGCTGCTGCATTTAATGTTACAGTGGCTGCGTTTGATGGCACACTGGCAGCGTTTAATGGGCACAGTGGAGGCAATTTATGGGCACAGTGGCTACGTTTGATGGCACAGTGGCTGGCAGCATTTGATGGGCACAGTGGTGGCAATTTATGGGTACGGTGGCTGCATTTAATGTTACAGTGGCTGCGTTTGATGGGCACACTGGCTGCGTTTGATGGCAATTTATGGGCACAGTGGCTGCGTTTGATGGGCACAGTGGCTGTGTTTGATGGCACAGTGGCAGCGTTTAATGGGCACAGTGGTGGCAATTTATGGGCACAGTGGCATGCTTTTTGAGGGCACAGTGGCTGCGTTTGATGGGCACAGTGGTGGCAATTAATGGGCACAGTGGCATGCTTTTGAGGGCACAGTGGCTGCGTTCGATGGCACAGTGGCGGCAATTTATGGGTACAGTGGCTACGTTCGATGGCACAGTGGCGGCAATTTATGGGCACAGTGGTGCGTTTGATGGGCACAGTGGCTGCGTTTGATGGGCACAATGGCTGCGTTTGATGGGCACAATGGCTGCGTTTGGGCACAGTGGTGGCAATTTATGGGCACAGTGGCATGCGTTTGAGGGCACAGTGGCTGCGTTTGAGGGCACAGTGGCTGCGTTTGAGGGCACGGTGGCAATGCGTTTGAGGGCACGGTGGCTGCGTTTGAGGGCACGGTGGCTGCGTTTGATGGGCACAGTGGCTGCGTTTGAGGGCACAATGGCTGCGTTTGGGCACAGTGGTGGCAATTTATGGGCACAGTGGCATGCGTTTGAGGGCACAGTGGCAATGCGTTTGAGGGCACAGTGGCTGCGTTTGAGGGCACAGTGGCTGCGTTTGAGGGCACAGTGGCAATGCGTTTGAGGGCACAGTGGCTGTGTTTGAGGGCACAGTGGCATGCGTTTGAGGGCACAGTGGCTGCGTTTGAGGGCACGGTGGCAATGCGTTTGAGGGCACGTGGCAATGCGTTTGAGGGCACGGTGGCTGCGTTTGAGGGCACAGTGGCATGCGTTTGAGGGCACAGTGGCTGCGTTTGAGGGCACAGTGGCATGCATTTGAGGGCACAGTGGCTGCGTTTGAGGGCACGGTGGCAATGCATTTGAGGGCACGGTGGCAATGCGTTTGAGGGCACGGTGGCAATGCATTTGAGGGCACAGTGGCTGCGTTTGAGGGCACAGTGGCTGCGTTTGAGGGCACAGTGGCTGCGTTTGATGGGCACAGTGATCCAATTGATGTTTTATTTATTTTCAGTACTATTTTATTAGAGGGAGAGAGAGAGAGGGGGGAGAGAGGGAGGAGAGGGGGAGGAGAGAGGGGGAGAGAGGGGGGGGGGGGAGAGAGAGAGAGAGGGGGAGAGAGAGAGGGGGGGAGGAGGGGGGGGGGGAGAGAGAGAGAGGGGGGGGGAGGGGAGAGAGGGGGGGGAGAGAGGAGAGGGGGAGAGGGAGAGAGAGAGAGAGAGAGAGAGAGAGAGAGAGGGCGAGAGGGCAGGCACCTTAATTCTTCTGATACATGAGCGGCCGTCCACTTCTCCTATTCTCCTCGTGCAAAATAGTGGGCGGGCCGAATGGAGGAAGAAATCAGCGGTGCTGCGCTGCCGTGCGTGGCGCTGCACAGGCCGAATGCATGTAAAAATCATGCTCCTCCCTCCCCTCACACAGGCAGACAGGCAGAAATATCAGTGTGTGCGGCGCGGATCAGAAGAGGAGATACAGGCACGCGCGCCGCACACACAGGCTGTTACAATGCTAAGAGCGGCGGCCGCCTCTGCTGTTTTTTTTTTTGCTGCGCTGTCACACTGCCACCCAGCCCTGAGACTAAAGCGGCCCCAGGGCACATAGAGCAGACGGCCTACCGGGAAATTTCCCGGTATCCCGGTAGGCCAGTCCGGCACTGCTAGCAACACGGTGCAGCTCTGATCGCCAAGATGTGTGCCCGGGTGGGCATGCAAGACCGGTCAGTCTAGGAAGCCGTCATTGTAATGTCTGATTCATCCACTGGGGGTTCAGTCATCTCCACTATCCACTATCCCTTCAGCACATTGATGAGGTCTCAGCCACATCACCTGATACCTCCTCTTGTTCCTATTTAAACAGCTGCCGCCAATGACTCATCGTTCGTGCTAAGAACCTGTTACCAGGCCTAGGGCACCAGCCACAGCTTGCTGCTTACTTCTCTTTGTTTGGGCCGGACAGAGCCCCACTTCATCCTCTTCGTTTGGGCCGGACAGAGCCCCACTTCATCCTCTTAGTTTGGGCTGGACAGAGCCCCACTTCTTCCTCTTCGTTTGGGCCGGACAGAGCCCCACTTCCTCCTCTTCGTTTGGGCCAGACAGAGCCCCACTTCATCCTTTTTTGTTTGGGCTGGACAGAGCCCCACTTCATCCTCTTCGTTTTGGGCCGGACAGAGCCCCAATTCATCCTCTTCATTTGGGCCGGATAGAGCCCCACTTCCTCCTCTTCATTTGGGCCAGACAGAGCCCCACTTCATCCTCTTCGTTTGGGCCGGACAGAGCCCCACTTCATCCTGTTCATTTGGGCCGGACAGAGCCCCACTTCATTCTCTTCGTTTGGGGCCAATGAACGCTTCACCACCATCTCTCCAGACCCTCCTGATACCTAAGTTATGGCTGTATATAAACTCTCTAAATAAACCCCAACTAATCCTTCAACATACCTTCGTTCCTTTATCTTCAATTTGCCATAAGGTGTAACCACTTAACTACATAGTATGTATATAAGTCCAAAGCTGTGATCCTCTACAAAAACACTACTAGCTCACTGCCTGAGACATTACAGTCATATTACGGCATCCCAGAATGAGAGCCACACCGTCCCACTGTCATTTGAGGGTGGGCTGGCGGTAAGCAGTTAAATCAGAGTCAATGGCTTGGTATTTTGGACAGCTTTTTTATCTAAGAGAAACTTCCAAAACATGGCCTGTTGGGGTACTTGAGAACCGAGGTTGGGAACCAGTGCTCTAGATGACCTTGTCCTGGCACTGCGAGCAGATGTCTGTTTCAGTTGTGATTATTGTTGTTGGCTCCTCCAACTGTCTCTTGCCTGCCTGTATCGTCAACATCGGCAGCTATCTCTCCATCGTCACCTTGAGTAGGGGGTTACTTTATGTAAAAAAAAGGTGCTAAGCCATGCAGGGATGAGTACAAGGGGGCAGATGAAGTAGAAGCCTGAGTAGTAAACTGAGATCTTTGCAGGTGGTATATGAAAGTAACCCATTCATTGACTCTGTTTACATCATATTCTTCCTTATCTCTTTCTAGTTTAGGGCATTTGCAGTTTTCCACACTTTTCTTATATAGTTTTCCAATGTTTTTCTTTGTGAATCTACTTTATATTTTAAACATTCTTTCTGTATATGACTACATTTCTTACAATGTAAGCAAGTAACATTTCCTGTCTGCTCTGAAACTTTAGTTCCGCCTGTGATGTGTATCTCACTATCTCTGGGTGTGGCCATACACGTGGCAACTCTATGTTCGCCATTTTCTTTTTGTCTGCTTACTGCAACTTTATTCATTAATTTTGGTTCAAACAAACCTTCATGGTCCTGGTCATCTATTTCTATAGACCGCATATCTTGTACAAAAGACTTCTGTTTAGAGTCTTCACTATAACTCTTTACATTATTCAGACAAATTAATATATTTTATTTGAATTGCACTCTGCAAATCTTCTATCCGCTCAGACAAACATACACTTTTATCCTGCTGAGTCTCTGTTTTCCCTTTTGTACCAACAACATTCCTTTTAGGAACTCCTAATATCATTGTGTCATAAACTTTAACCAACTTAATCAAGTTAATAACCTGTTTGCTGAATTTCTTAAAAGTAAATTTAGATTTTTCTATCTTAATATTAGCCTGTAAGCATTCATTGAACATATAACACCATAATTCATCATCTTTAACAAACTTTGACAGATTTTTGAATTCTAATTTACTCTCAGTAGAATTTATGTCATCAAGAAACAGAGTTTTCTTGCAGGTGCGCAAACGTCTCTCCAATTTTTATTATTCCAACTTCATTCAATGATGCCACATCCAATTCACATATCAGGAGATTGTGACTGGCTCTCTATGATGCCTTAAACGGTGAATGGAGATGCACCAGACTCCTGCTGTGAGCCGCTGCGTGTGCCAGTGTGAACACTTAAGGCATCAGCATACCAAGACATTTTGGACAATTTAATGCTCCCAACTTTTTGGGAACAGTTTGGGGGTGGCCCCTTCCTGTTCTAACATGATTGTGCACCAGTGCAAAAAATAAAGGTTCATAAAGACATGGATGAGCGAGTTTGGGATGGAGGAGCTTAATTGGCCTGCATCATAACCTGATAGAACAACTTTGGGATGAATTAGAGCAGAGACTGCAAGCCAGGCCTTCTCATCCACATCAGTGCCTGACCACTCAAATGCGCTTCTGGAAGAATCGTCAAACATTCCCATAGACACAATCCTAAACCTTGTGGACAGCCTTCCCAAAAGAGTTGAAGCTGTTGTAGCTGCAAAGGGTGGGCCAACTCAATATTGAACCCTACGGATTAAGACTGGAATGCCATCAAAGTTCATGTGCGTGTTTTCTTTTTGTCATCTTCTACCTTTTGTTGGGGCTAGAGGCTGCAGTTCTGTCCCTCCTCGCTGTGGTGAGGTACATCATTTCTGCTTTCCCATTGGCTCCTGAGATAACAGTGTCATCAATCCCGGGAGTCAATGGGCATCTCCTGCTGCCAGCATTACGTTATTTCACAATTAGAAATAACGCAATGCTTCATTCCAGGTTGCTTGATTGATTGACAGGTTGCCATACCAATGGGGCAGGAACTTCTTCCAATGCCGCCATCACTATGCTAGACACAGAGTGGGCCATGATTCTACTGCACATGCGTGAGATCTGGAGGTGCCTACTGGGTAGCCAGCTGCAGGGCCGCCATCAGGGGGGGACAGCCTATACAACTGTAAGGGGCCCGGCTGGGCTAGGAGAAGGCATGAGCTGGGGAAGAGGAGCAGTGTTGTGCAATACAAAAACAAACTCGGCAGCTTCTGCTGCTCTGTGTTATTGAGCTCAGACATCAAGCTCTTTACTGTCACCTCTGGCTACTATGTGCACCCCTTGTGTGAGCTGTCTGTGCTGTGTTATGTAGTGTGATCGGCTGCAGCTCTTCTGTGTGTCAGCAACATGTCAGCTTTGTAGAAACAAGAGCTGGGACTAGGTAGGAAGACCTCCTTTACAAGTAGGGGCTGTAAAGGAAAGGGAGGGGGCTGCTTGTGTAAAGGGAGGGGCCAGATCTTTGTGTGTTTATAGATGTGTGTATGTAGGGGCTGACATATATACATGTGTGAGGGGGACTGACATATATACAGGTGTGTGGGGGGCTGACATATATACAGGTGTGTGGGGGGCTGACATATACACAGGAGTGAGGAGGGGGATGATATATATAAAGGTGTGTGGGGGGGCTGACATATATACAGGTGTGTGTGGGGGGCTGACATATATAAAGGTGTGTGGGAGGCTGACATATACACAGGAGTGAGGAGGGGGGATGATATATATAAAGGTGTGAGGAAGGCTGACATATATACAGGTGTTAGGGGGGCTGACATATATACAGGTGTTAGGGGGCTGACATATATACAGGAGTGAGGGGGGCTGACATATATACAGTTGTGAGGGGGGGGGCTGACATATATACAGGTCTAAGGGGGCTGACATATATACAGGTGTGAGGGGGGCTGACATATATACAGGTGTAAGGCGGATGACATATATAGAGGTGTGAGGGGGCTGACATACATACAGGAGTGAGGGGGGCTGACATATATACAGGTGTAAGGGGGATGACATATATAGAGGTGTGAGGGGGCTGACATACATACAGGAGTGAGGGAGGCTGACATATATACAGGTGTAAGGGGGCTGACATATATACAGGTGTGAGGGGGGCTGACATATATACAGGTGTAAGGGGAGGCTGACATATATACAGGTGTAAGGGGGATGACATATATACAATAGTGAGGGGGGCTGATATATACAGGTGTAAGGGGGCTGACATATATACAGGTGTGAGGGGGGGCTGACATATATACAGGTGTAAGGGGAGGCTGACATATATACAGGTGTAAGGGGGATGACATATATACAATAGTGAGGGGGGCTGATATATACAGTAGTGAGGGGGGCTGACATATATACAGATGTGAAGGAGGCTGACATATATACAGGGGAGAGGTGGTCAGGCTCGGGGGGTCCAGGCCTAAAGCTGTGTAAGGAGCCCAAAAATTTCTGATGGCTGCCCTGGCCAGCTGCACCTAATCCCGGAAGCGAGTCTAAGCGGGCTTCAGATACCAACAATCAGGATGGCTGTGTGCTGGATCAGGAGTTACAAGTAAGTCCTAAGAGTTGCACAAAGACCGTAAACTGTATAAAAACATTGCTTTTTAATTTGGCATCCCAAGCAGTAAGCAGTCATCTGAAGCTGAAGCATAAGAATAAATGCAAAATAAACTGCCAGTAGCCAAATTAATAAATATTAGGTTCTGAAAATATAATGTTTTTAGATAAATGTCTATTTTTATATATTTTTAATTAATAACACTATAACAGGAAGTGATCAACCATACATCTTCATGGCAGTATGACAAGATTTTATTTTTAAATAAAAAATATTGGTTGGACTGCTGAGGCGGTGGGGGCAGCTGGATCATGTATGGGTGGAGCAAGCTGTCAATCGAGCAGCTGGATGGATCCCAACAATATTGTCTTGAGCAGCCTGCTATTAGCTGATTCTGGGTCACAGGAGAGCAGAAGTAAGTGCACTTCTATGACCCACAGGAGAAGTATTGGCAACAAAATCTTTGGCTATACTTCTTTCTTATATAAGTGAGTAGGAATCTAGATGGTGGAAGGCCAGCGTATGTAGTATATTTGGATTTTGCTACAGCATTCAATACTGTACCCCGAAAACTGGATGTACATGGATAGGATACTGGTTACATGAACAGGTCCAGAAAGAAGTGATAAATGACTTATTCTCCAAATGGTCTAAGTTTGTGAATGGTGTGCCTCACAGGGTTCTGTCTTTGGGCCAATGCTGTTTATCAATGATAAAAAATTTCTAGCGCTAAAATGCCTGAAAAACACCTCCAGTGTGAAAGGGGTCTAATGCCCCATACACACGATCGGATTTTGTTGGATGTGAGCTTGTTGGCTGAAAGTCTGACCGTGTGTATGCTCCATCGAACGTTTGTTGTCAGAATCTCAAATTTCCGCCAACAAAACTTTAAGATCGTGTGTACACAAGTCCGACGCACAAAAGTTCACGCATGCTCGGAATCAAGCAGAAGGACCCGCACTGGCTATTGAACTTCCTTTTTCTCGGCTCGTCGTACATCTTGTACATCACCACGTTCTCACGTTCGTAATTGTTGGCCAACATTTGTGTGACCGTGTGTATGCAAGACAAGTTGGAGCCAACATCCTTCAAACAAAATTCGAAGGTTTTGTTGTCAGAAAGTCCTATTTGTGTACGGGGCATTACTGTACATGTTAACTGTGTGGATGAACATTAGACATGTGCAATTCGTTTTGTTTTTTTTCGTTTTTCGTTTTTTTTCATTACTTTCGCTCGTTCGCTTTCGTACGAATGAACGAATCGTTCGAATCATACGAATCCGAATAACGAATCGTTCAAATCGTACGAATCCGATTAACGAATCATTCGAATTGAACGAATCCGAAAAACAACGAAAATCCGAAAAAAAAAAATTAGAAACAACGAATGTACTAATGAAGAAAATCCGAAAAACGAAAACGAACGAAAAAATTTGTACATTCGGAACTTTTTTTTTTTTAGTTGAATTGGTAATTTTTCATGTCCCTTACAATGGTGCTGCTAAACGTGCTTCGAATGGATTGAACAAAAAAATTCGTACATTCGTAACTTTTTTTTGGGATTCGTAACTTTTTTTTTCGATTCGTAACTTTTTTTTTTTTTTTTCAATTTGTAATTTCCGTATCTCTATTGAACAAAAAAAATTTGTACATTCGTAACTTTTTTTTCGATTCGTAACTTTTTTTTTTCGATTCGTAATTTTTTTTTTCGATTCGTAACTTTTTTTTTTTTTTTTTTGATTTGTAATTTCCGTATCTCTATTGAACAAAAAAAATTGTACATTCGTAACTTTTTTTCGATTCGTAACTTTTTTTTTTCGATTCGTAAATTTTTTTTTCTATTCGTAAATTATTAAAATGTAATAATAGCATACACATTACATAAAATTATGAATTATGCTCCGATTACAAATCTACGAATGTTACGAATGTACGATTAAATACGAATGCGTCCGAAAATTAAACTAACGAAAAAACGAATCAACGAAAAAAAAAACTCGTTCGAATCCGAACACCGACGACTTACGAATGTACGAATCGTTACGAATCGGAACACCGACGACTTACGAATGTACGAATCGTTACGAATCAACGGAAACGAAAAAAACGAAACGAAAAAAAAAGATTTTTTTCGGAAACGAAAAAAAACGAAACGAAAATAAACAAATTTTTTTGTTGTGCACATGTCTAATGAACATGAAACAAGGAAATTCTAAGAACCAGCAACATTAGTAAAATATCCAGTACAATGCTCCTGCATTCGTTTATGAACAAAAAAATTCGTACATTCGTAACTTTTTTTTTCGATTCGTAACTTTTTTTTTCGATTCGTAACTTTTTTTTTCGATTCGTAAATTTTTTTTTCGATTCGTAAATTATTAAAATGTAATAATAGCATACACATTACATAAAATTCTGAATTATGCTCCGATTACAAATCTTACGAATGTACGAATCGTTACGAATCAACGGAAACGAAAAAAACGAAACGAAAAAAAACAATTTTTTTCGGAAACGAAAAAAACGAAACGAAAATAAACACATTTTTTTGTTGTGCACATGTCTAATGAACATGAAACAAGGAAATTCTAAGAGCCAGCAACATTAGTAAAATATCCAGTACAATGCTCCTGCATTTTATGTTAATGAGGGATAGCTCACTCTGTTTTGGCGACAAAGACACTGTGAGATTGTCTAGAAATTCTTAGAATCAGCCATGACACCTCCTTGGAAACATCTAAAAGCTAACTGCAAAGGTGGAAATACCCTTTACAACAAAAGTTTGTTTTGCCTAATAATAGAAATATTAATAATAATGTTAATACCTTACAATAATACAATACCCACTCTGATACATTACAATGCTAGCCTTCCAAGATCCATAGAATCATTTTTCGCTGCCTGGGGTGAGGATTGCTACACTAGTTTATTCATAGTGCAGTTTTCTTGCTGGTGTGACCTAATAAATTAATTTAAATAGTTATTTAAAGCGGAGTTCCAGACTTTTTTTTCTCAGTGATGAGGTACAGCGGAAGAGGATTATTCTGAATGACAAATAATGTAAACCACTTTGAAAAAAAAAAAAAAAAACCCTTTAGATGAGTAACCTAATTGTGATCACCAACACTGGTGGGGAAACTTAAAAAAGTGTGTGGAACTCCGCTTTAATGAAATGAGACACCGGGGACAAATGGGTTGCAGAGTAAAGCATTGTTTTATTTGAAGCTTACAGCTCAGGACAGAGTCCAGGTACAAAATCTTAGTGGTTACAATAAGGAGTATTACTTGAGCAGTTGCAAACATACGGTATAGCAAAGATTTTCCTGCATGAATGATGAACAAATAAAAGGCTTTAAACTGTACCAGTAGCTAAATTTATATTTCCATTGGGCTCTCATTTTCCATAATCCATTATATACTAGAAATCATCTTTACGCCTCCCAGCCAGTGACGTTCCTAATACCGATTGGTTGGGTGGGCTTCCTGATCTTGCGATTACTGTGATTGGCTATCATAGTGATCAAGTGATCGGGAGCCCATCCCCGGCTCTGGTCCATAAACAGTGACCAGGAGCTGCTGGTGACAGTGATGCTGTATTGCCACATAAAGAGGTATGGCCAACTTTAAGGGGTTAAGGAAGAATGTTTCAACATTCTGTAAGGTGATAGGATGTAAATCATTGGAAGTGCTGTATAATTGCTTTGCATTTGTACTGGTGACTGCAAAGAGCCATGTGTAGCTGAGCTTAACCTCCCTGGCGGTATGATTCTGGCTGGAATTTTGTGCTGAAAGCGGTACAATTATTTTGCATGGAAATTTGGCGTTTTTATATTGTAGGCATGCAATTCTTATGAATAACTCACTTAAATCTGTCCGAACCAGAGTCTAGTAGACATCCCGGGTATGATAAAGTTTGAAACACAAAATAATAAATTATAATATAATAAAAATATATATAAAAATTATTCAATAATGTAATCAAATCAAAAACACTGAAATTTGCTCAGTTGCAGAATAGTCGCTGTCATTAAATTTATTGTTTGATGATAAATTGTGATTTTAATTTTTTATCTGTGTTTTCTAGCTGGTCTAAAACCACTTTTGACATAAAGGGACACTTTTTGGTTGCTATGGACAATCTCGAAAAAAAATCTTTTTATTATATAAAATGACATGCAGGGCACTGGGCATACCACTAGGGACAAAGGGGATGTGTATTATTTGTATACAGTACTGTAATCTGTAAGATTACAGTACTGTATGTGTTGTGTTTTTTAACTTTTTTAAATTTGGCGCCGATCTCCGCTCCCGTGCGTCGGAACGTTGCAGGGAACGGAGATCGGCGGCACTCGGCACTGTGTGAATCGAGCGAGCGGACGGCACACACAGCGGGGAGACATCGCAGGATCCAGGGGAAAAGGTAAGTAACTTCCCCCCTGTATCCTGCATGCAAGCCCGAGTCTGGCTTGGGGTTACCGCTCCTGGCAGAAAAAACTGGACCCGAGCCAGACTCGGGATTACCGCTAGGGAGGTTAATACAGTAAAGACCTTTACTACTGTAATGGAGCTTTTAGATAGTCAGCATGGAAGTGAACAAAGGAAGCCAAAGAGCAAGGTTTGAGAAAAGTGGTGTCTGGAAAAGCACCTCATATACATGCATTTTTAACCCTTCCCCGATTCTGCCTTTTTTTTTTGTCAATTTCCTGTAATTTATCTTGTCATTCCCCCTCTTTGTAATGCTTGGGCTTCTGCTTCAGTTCTGGTAACCAGCAGCTTTGTATTTTAATACTCTTCATTCTGTATCCAATGGTTTGGCTGTATTCGTGGTCACAACTAAATTTTGACATGCATCCTCGTGCTGAAAAGTTGGTTAAAACACCGTCTGAAAGAATAAAATAATTAGCATTAGCATGGTAAACTTCCAAACAAACATTAACATTTGGTCTTTAAAGCTGAACTTCAGGATACTGCTAACTTCACATTTCCAAATCCTTCTCCTCATTAAACCACTGACAAATTACACAGAACTAAACAGAGTCCCCGATCCTTTGGTGTGGGAAAGAGCAGGGGTCAGATTTTTCACCCAAATGCTGGAAGGTTCAGTTTTAAAGCCTTTCACTCAGTTGATAAATGAATTTCCTGCACTTCAGGGACACCACTATCAATACATTCAACTACAACATGCTATTAGGTATCAGAACAGAAATTTTGCAACTAGAAAACTCCACGTTCCTCGAATCCATATTCACCGACCCTGAGAAGAAGGGAATCATCTCTAGAATCTATATCCACCTTCTATCACATATACAGGCCCCAGACTTACTACCATGCAGAGAGGGGTGGGAGAGGGATGTAGGTCCCATTGACGGTGAGCAGTGGAATCAGATCCTGGGGGTAGGTCCGGTGGTTTCAGTGTCAGCAGCACAAAGACTCTCTCACTTGTTTATAATGCATAGGGTGTATCGCACACCTATTCAACTTCATAAATGGGGTAGACGTGACTCTCCCATATGTCCTAAATGCCAAGCTCACCCAGGTGATCTCATCCACATGCTCTGGAGGTGCCCCAAATTGGTGAGGTATTGGAGCGATGTCATAGCCAGAATAAATAATACCTTTCAGGTCCAGCTCCAGCTGGAACCACTGGTGTACCTGCTGGGTAGACATGTGCAATTCGTTTTGTTTTTTTTTTCTTTTTTTTTCGTTCGTTCATTTTCGTACGAATAACGAATCGTTTGAATCGTACGAATCCGATTAACGAATCATTCGAATCGAACGAATCCGAAAAACAACGAAAATCCGAAAAAAACAAATTAGAAACAACGACTATACTAATGAAGAAAATCCGGAAAACGAACGAAAAAATTCGTACATTCGTAACTTTTTTTTTGTTGAATTGGTAATTTTCAGTGTCCCTTACAATGGTGCTGCTAAACGTGCTTCGAATGGATTGAACAAAAAATTCGTACATTCGTAACTTTTTTTTTTCGATTCCTAACTTTTTTTTTCGATTCGTAACTTTTTTTTTTTCGATTCGGAACTTTTTTTTTTTTTTTTCGATTCGGAATTTTCCGTGTCTCTATTGAACAAAAAAATTCGTACATTCATAACTTTTTTTTCGATTCGTAACTTTTTTTTTTCGATTCGTAACTTTTTTTTTCGATTCGTAAATTATTAAAATGTAGTAATAGCATACACATTACATAAAATTAAGAATTATGCTCCGAATACGAATCTACGAATGTTACGAATGTGCGAATAAATACGAATGCGTCCGAAAATTAAACTAACAAAAAACGAATCAACGAAAAAATAACTCTTACGAATGTACGAATCGTTACGAATACGAACACGACGACTTACGAATGTACGAATCATTACGAATCAGTACACCGACGACTTACGAATGTACGAATCGTTACGAATCAACGGAAACTAAAAAAACGAAATGAAAAAAAAAACGATTTTTTTTCGGAAACGAAAAAAAACTAAACGGAAATAAACAAATTTTTTTGTTGTGCACATGTCTACTGCTAGGCAGTCTGGATGAGGAATTATATCTTCCGCCAATATATATTGCTCTTACGAGATTGCTATATTTGGCCAGGAAACTTATTGCCCGTTTGTGGCTGTCGGCATTTATACCACAGGAGGCACA
Source organism: Lithobates sylvaticus (assembly GCA_028564925.1). Lineage (NCBI taxonomy): Eukaryota > Metazoa > Chordata > Amphibia > Anura > Ranidae > Lithobates > Lithobates sylvaticus. The sequence goes on along the minus strand of CM053035.1, from coordinate 29,552,612 downwards.
ATGGATACAAATGGTTAATACTACTCTTATCCGTGAAAAGTACACCTATCAGCATAGGAAATCTCCAAACAAATTTGACAATATATGGCAGAACTGGTTGAGCTCCCCAGAAGTGGCTCCGCCACAGCTGGCCCTGGATAGGCTACTAATGGGATGATGGATGAAAGATAACCAAATACATGCATGTCTCCCTTGCTATTACTCCATAGGGAGAGGTATATATGATGGTTGAGTGTGAGTCACGGCGAAAACGTCAATGGTTGGTTTGTTATTAACATTCGATCAATATCTACTGGTTGGCTTTTCCTTTGTTTCGTTTATATTCTTAATTTTAGTTTTAATTTTTAATACCACTCTTTCTATATAGAGTTTGAGCACCTGGATACGACATTACCTTAGCTATAAAGGAGTATGATCCCTGTATTGCTTGTACACGTATAATAGATTGTATAATTAAGACAGATTATACTCTTGGTACAGTTTTACACAGTGTTATACTTTTGTCATGTATAAGTTGTAATGCCTTGTGCTCTCATTAATAGAAACCTTTTTTGTTGATTAAAAAAAAAAAACACTGACAAATTAATAAAGAAAAAGGCTTATTTTTTCGTAAGAGAAGATCGAGCCCAATGATGTCATAATCTTCTGCAGACAATGTGCTGTCCCACTTGGCGATAGGTAGAGGACTTTCACTCCTGCCACTGGTCACATCCACACAGGGAAGGGGCACTACATTTCTCATTTCGCAAAGGGATAGTTGAATACATTGTTGGCATGACAGACCATGAGTCTTCTGTGCAGTAAGTCATGGTGTGAGGTCATGGTGACTGGGACAGATTAGGAGTTATGTGGCCTATCACTAAAATATGAGACTGGGAGTCTGAGATGCCCGGGCCCCCCCCCCCCCTCACTACAGACAACAACAACATAGTTATGACACAGCTCACTAAAAAATAAGAAAAGTTACAAGACTGGTGGCCGGGGAAATAGAAGATAGATTAGCCAGTCCTATGACTCCAGTATAGATTTCTGTATGTAAAAAATAATTACTTTATTTAACCACTTGAGTACCCATCTGTAATACCTCATCTTGACCGGGCTATTTTTCATTTTTCAGCACTGTGAGATTGTTTGACTGACAATTACTCTTTTATGAAGATATGAGAGAAAGGCGCAGTACGTCAGCAATTTTATTAAAAGGCAGCAGTTAAAAACACAGGATTACAGAGTAAACAGGCTCATCAATGCCTAAAGTCCTCCTGAGATGGTCTCCCTGTCAATGTGCTGGCCTGCAGCCGCTCATGTACACATGAGCTGGTATAGGAAAAGATATATATATATGTTGCACTTTTACCTGATAAAAATATGATCTAGATATGATTAATAGCTATTTTCATTTTTTAATAGGATCTCTATATACAGTCAAAGGAAGTGAGGTCCTAAGGATGCTAAGATGTGAAACGCGTCAACCTCCTGACTTAGTAGATACAGAGATATATTGTTTAATACTATCTTTATCATATTGATCCGAGCCAATACCTTTGGTTTTATTTGTAAATGTGTAGTTTTTTAAATAATTTTGTAATAAAGATAATATTTATAATTATGTTTTAACCACTTCCCTACCCGCCCATGTACATATGACGCCCACAAGGTTGATCTCCCATCCTGGGTGGGCGTCATATGACGTCCTCTCATTCCCGGCCGCCTGGGGGGTGCGCGCGCGCCGCCGCCGTCGCTCGGGACCCGGTGCGAGTGCCCGGCGGCCGCGATGTCTGCCGGGCACCCGCGATTGCCCGTTAAAACTACGGGACCATGCGGGACCGTGGAGCTGTGTGTGTAAACACACAGCTCCACGTCCTGTCAGTGGAGAGGAGACCGATCATGTGATCCCAGTACGGAGGATCACTGATCGGTCTCCTCCCCTTGTGAGTCCCCTCCCCCCACAGTTAGAATCACTCCTATAGGGAACACATTAACCCCTGCAGCGCCCCCTAGTGTTAACCCCTTTCCTGCCAGTCACATTTACACAGTAATCAATGCAATTTTATAGCAACGATCGCTGTATAAATGTGAATGGTTCTAAAAATGTGTCAAAAGTATCCGAAGTGTCCACCGCAATGTCGCAGTCACGAAAAAAAAATCGCAGATCGCCGCCATTACTAGTAAAAAAAATAAAAATAAAAATGCAATAAATCTATCCCCTATTTTGTAGACGCTATAACTTTTGCGCAAACCGATCAATATACGCTTATTGCGATTTTTTTTACCAAAAATATGTAGAAGAATACGTATCGGCCTAAACTGAGTAAAAAAATTGTTTTTTTTTAAAAAAATTGGATATTTATTATAGCAAAAAGGAAAAAATATTGTGTTTTTTTTAAAAATTGTCGCTCTTCTTTTGTTTATAGCGCAAAAAATAAAAACCGCAGGGGCGATCAAATACCACCAAAAGAAAGCTCTATTTGTGGAAAAAAAAGGACATCAATTTTGTTTGGGTGTAACGTCGCACGACCACGCAATTGTTAGTTAAAGCGACGCAGTGCCGAATTGCAAAAAAGTGCTCTGGTAAGGAAGGGTGTAAAATGGCCCGGTGCTGAAGTGGTTAAATGTCCTTCACTGGTGCCAGTAAAGTCTGATCAAACCGTTCTATCAAAATGAAATGGGTTTTTCATTAATTCAAATATTTCCGAATTAATGAATTTGTCCGAATTTTGTCGAAATACGAATTCAGAACAAAACAAATTGCACTAGTCTAGTGATTATTTAAAGGGAGGTTATGCTGTTACATCAACAACTGAAGTTTTATATTGTCTGGGTTTTTTACAATCATGTTTTGTGAATAAATTGTTGTATCAATTTTATTTCTGGTCTGACTGCGTCTTGGGATCTGAAAAATCCATCTTTTTCTTTTCCTGGGTTATATTACATTTAGGACGTGGTGCCTCAAGCAACCCACACACTTACCTTAATTGCAACAGAACCAAGGGGGTGTGATATCCTGCCCAGAGCTTAGTTTCATGCTCCTTTTAATGTATTTTGAGCTAATTAAGGAAACAAATATCTTGAATAAGATGCAAAGGCCACCCCCCATAAAGTAATAAAAACCTACCTGGTTTTTCCATCAATCCAACTAATATGGTACATTGGTCATCCTTACTTCTGCAGATTGTTTTTGTGACAGGCTTACACACCTCTAAGGTATTATACGAGGAGCAAGATGGACATTCAAGCCCATTGTAGGGGTAGGTTCTATTTTTCACTGTATGGTAGAGGTGTAAAAAAAAAAAGAAAATGGTTTATGATAAAGAAGATTATTAAAGTTTATCTAAACCCATAAATGATAATGTAATATGTTGCAGTGTTTAGATGTGGAGGTTCCATTTGTTTTCTTTTTTTTCAGGCTTTATTCCATTTAACTTCATCTGGAAAGTCTGAGAATAACATACACCCTGACCTAAGGTTTCTACACTGATTCCTCCACAGTATTTATGGAAGGAGCCATAGTTGCCACATAGACAATGAAAGACACAACTGTAGTCCAGTCTATCTCCATCACATAGTGGATATGGAGATTAGTAGTTTACAGAAGAATGAGACCATTATTACTTCAATGACAAGGACACTGTATTTCTGTCTAATTTAAAAGGTGAAAAATTTTAGTCTGAAAAAGAAAATGAATGCATCCACATCCAAGGATCATCAGTTGACTGAATCAACTGCCATATGTTATCGGAAAAGATCAAATCGTAAATTTGTAAATTCATAAAAAATCTGAAGTTTCGAAAAACAAATTGGAAAGTCGAAAAAATGAAAATTCGAAAAGAATTGGAAATTCAAAAAAAATTTAAAATCAGAGATTCGGAAATTCAAAAAAAAAAGACCGGATAACATGAAAATTCGAAAATATGAAATAACTAACTAATAATAACTTAACTATTACTAACTATCATAGGTATTTTAATTTCCTTTCAAATATGGCTGTTAGTGAACGTAACAAACATGAATTTATCCAAAGTTACGAATTATCCGAAATAACAAATGCTGCATCTAAACCAGGGGTGCCCAACCGCTGGCCCTCCGATGTGGCCCGCCATATCTTGCTCTGGGGTGGCGGGTCGGCAAGCCCAGATTGCGGGTTCCCAACCCGCCATCTCCGATCATTAGTGTGAAGAACGGAGCCGCCGCTAGAGGAAGCAGAGCCGATGCTTCCTGTATAGCAACGGCTTGTTCACAGGCTGAATGATACCAAATGTACTCCGCCTGTGACAGGAAGCATCGGCTCTGTTCTCTACTGCAGCTGCATGCTTATGTTACAGTTATGCTGGGGGATTGCGATCTGGGACAGCAGCCACCAGTACCAGCCACCAGTATCAGTACCAGTACCAGCCAGCAATACCAGTACCAACCTGCAGTACTAGTACCAACCAACAGTACCAGTACCAACCAACAGTACCAGTACCAACAGTAACAACCAGCAGTACCAGTACCAGACAGTAGTACCAGTCATCAGTACCAGCCAGCAGTATAAACCAGCAGTACCAGTACCAGTCAGCAGTACCAGTACCAGCCAGCAGTACCCACCAGCAGTACCAGTACCAGCCAGCAGTACCAGTACCCGCCAGCAATACCAGCCAGCAGTACCAGCACCTGTTAGCAGTACCCACCGGCAGTACTAGCCAGCTGCAGGAATCCTGAGGAAGAAGTGAAGATTGAGGTCAGTTGAGGAGCAGGTAAACCGCTGTGCATCAGTGTGAAAGCAGCCTTAGGCCCCTTTCACATGATCGGCCTGTCTGTTTTTCAGGTGGACTCAAAAGGACTCTCCATCCACCTCTATAGAGCGGCAGATGTAAACAGATTAATGTCCATTTACACCCGCCTATCTGCAATCCGATCTCCTTAAAAAAAAACAAACAGAAGGGGATCTGTCCACTTCGGTCTGAGCGGATCGAAGGGCCCTTAGGGTAGAGTGGGTTGCATCCGTGTCTGCTCTACATATGCAGAATGGACACAGACCTGCCATCCCCCCTTTATGCTCATTGTGGCCCCTGACCGGTTACCAAATCAATAAAGTGGCCCTCGGTCCTCAAAAGGTTGGGCACCCCTGATCTAAACAAATGGAACAGAACAAATAAATAATAATACATTTTTATTATTATTGTAATTTATTATTATTAATTTGTTACGTTCCATTGGGGTTTTAGAATTTCCGATTTTCTTTGAAATGGTTTCCGAATTTTCGAATTTCTGATTTTTTTTTTTTTTTTTCACGAATTTCAGATATTTTTCGAATATCCAATTATTTTTCCAATTTCCATTTTCTTTTCGAATTTCCAAATTTTTTCAAATCTCAAATTTTTTACAAATTTCTGAATTTTTTAGAATTTCCGATTCTTTTTGGAATTTCTGATTTTCTTTCGAATTTAATTTTATTTTTCCCCGAAATTTTATTTTTATTTCATTTCATTGTTTCAAATGGTGACACATTTGAGAAGAGGTATCAAACACAAAACAAACAGAAGCACACACATACATTATACTCACCCACAAACGTCCCATTGTTGCAAAGATCACTTTCACAGCATTCATATGTCAGGTCATAGTACACATCATCATTAGCATAGGCATACATGCTACTATTGCATTCTAGATTTAAAGCGCAGCGCTTCATGATGGAGTGATACGTGTGATCTGCAAACAAAAATTATTTTTAATATCTACATTTTTTTAACATTGTACAATTCAAAGACAAACTCCAGAAAGATTAAAAAACACACAAAATAATGCAGTTGTGTATTCCTTAACCACTGATGCCATTGCGTTGGTCACATTGTACATTTTTAAGCGCTTTTTATACACCTACTAAATGTAAGTGTTCCATTTATCTTTTATTAAATGCATTATATTTTTTACTGGTTCACACTATGGAGTTTTTTCTTATTTTGGCTACCACTCTGATCCTGACTGCAGATCTAGATGCTTCACATATTGGTGTCTTACACCACAAGCTGTATTGACTCATTGAGCGTAAGCCCATTTGAGTCCCTTTACTCCAGTAAACCTTCTAACAGTGGTGGTTTTGTCACAGTTGTTTAACCACTTCCCGCCCGGTCAATTGCATATTGACGTCCGGGAAGTGGCTCTGTTATCCTGACTGGGTGTCATATGATGTCCAGCAGGATAACATGCCGGTGAAAAGCATAATTTTAAGAAGGATTTTAAGTAGGATTAGTTCCGATCTTATTGGCAATCACAAAAAAAATTAAATAGTCATAATGAAATAATACATTTATTTTCAGGATGTAAAGAACATATTAAAACACCTGCAAATAACTTCAGTACACAATAATAACATTTAGAACCCAGTGGCGGCTGGTGCTCAAAATTTTTGGGGGGGTGCAAACAAGCAAACAAGTTCTGAAAAAAACCCCATCAAACACAGCCACTGTGCCCATCAAATACAGCTAATGTGCTCATCTTATGCAGCCACTGTGTCCATCTTATGAAGCCACTGTGTCCATCTTATGCAACCACTGTGCCCCCATCAAATGCAGCCTCACTGTCCCATCAAATGCAGCCTCACTGTGTCCCGTCAAATGCAGACGGTGTCCCATCAAATGCAGCCTGTGTCCCATCAAATGCAGCCTGTGTCCCATCAAACCCCTCCCTCTTCGTGGGAGGTCCGGACCAGCACAGCGGCACTTACCTTGCTCTGGTGTCCTCTCCTGCTGTGTCTTTCAGTGGGCACTAGCAATGGAGGAGTCCGCTCCTCATACTTCCAGTTTTCTCACTCAGGCGCAATGGGAGAGAGAAAACAGGAAGTGACATCTAACTCAGATGTCAATCAAACCACCCCACCGTAGTACTATAGGCGCTGGGCGGAAGCTACTCTGTGCTTCAGAATGCGCCGCAAGGCGGGACAAAAACCTGCAAATGAAGCACCACGTCTGCAATCTTGTGATTGCATAGATGTGGCACTTCCCATAGTGCACTGTAACCGGCGTTCGAACACAGTGCCCTTATAAACCTTTTTTTCAATTTTTTTTTAAAGGGCCAGTTTTAAATTTATTTATTTCTTTATTTTTTTTTATTTTTTTGTAACTGCCTGGAGGGGGGCAGTGCCCGTGCGCCCCCTATGGACGGGCCGCCACTGTTAGAAGCTATGTAAAAAAATATAACACAAACAGATGTAAAACTAAACTCAGATACTTATTGATATTCTTTATCTCGGCAGCGAAAATGGTCACATTAAAATTCTGGAAAACAAACTGTTTACCTGATTGGCTACCTGAGATAAATAATTTTAAAAACAATGAAAAACAGAGATTAAATAAAAACAATCTATTTAAAAATACGGAAATCTTGCCATAAGTATAAAACTTAGATAAGAAAATGTAGCGCTAAAATATAACACTCTGTGTAGGAGTGAGTAATAAATACCAAAAGCCTAAGACGTGTGTCCAAAAACCCACGATATGAGGCAGGTATCGGCAATAGTGTAAAATCAATCGTGTGTGCCGTTAAAGGCAAAGCAATGTGACATATAAAAACCAATGTGACATAAATAATATATACCGAAGGCATAAAACGTGTATCCAAAAAAAACACGATAGGCACCAAATATCAACAATAATGTGACATCAATAGTGTATGCCACTGAAGGCAAAACAATGTGACATATGAAAAAACAATGCAACATAAATACTAGGTGCAAAATGTTGTAATATAAAGTCCACATTGAGTGAAACGCTGATGAAAAGCGAATCCTTCAAGGTAACTCAGGAACAGGAGGAGACTGGATGGGGATGACTAAACCCGGCTTGACTGATGACATAAAGAGGTAGGGTACTCTTACCCCAATGGTTGGATACAGCTACCATACGGTATTTGTATCAAATAGACTTATGTGCTAGACCTCTTGCGCCAATGGGTACCGGATCAGGAAAGCAGGAATCGGAGGTGGACACCACAGCAGGTAGAAATGGAACCACAGCCACCGCACACGATCAGCCTCTTATGGACAGGTTGTATGATCCCGAGACAGTCCACTCAGTAAAATCCCAAAAACCAGGGGAAAAGAAGAGAGAATGGAAGCGACTCCAATGGTGCAGGTCAAATTTTTTTTTTAAATTTATTCACATTGGCATGTGACAAATAAAATCTCGAGAGTATAAAACAAAAATAGGTCAGCAATGTGAAAAGTATGAGATAGCTTGCGTAAGCCTATTTGATACAAATACTGTATGGTAGCTGTATCCAACCATTGCGGTAAGAGTACCCTACCTCTTTATGTCATCAGTCAAGCTGGGTTTAGTCATCCCCATCCAGTCTCCTCCTGTTCCTGAGTTACCTTGAAGGATTCGCTTTTCATCAGCGTTTCACTCAATGTGGACTTTATATTACAACATTTTGCACCTAGTATTTATGTTGCATTGTTTTTTCATATATCACATTGTTTTGCCTTCAGTGGCATACACTATTGATGTCACATTATTGTTGATATTTGGTGCCTATCGTGTGTTTTTTGGATACACGTTTTAGGCCTTCGGTATATATTATTTATGTCACATTGGTTTTTATATGTCACATTGCTTTGCCTTTAACGGCACACACGATTGATTTTACACTATTGCCGATACCTGCCTCATATCGTGGGTTTTTGGACACACGTCTTAGGCTTTTGGTATTTATTACTCCCTCCTACACAGAGTGTTATATTTTAGCGCTACATTTTCCTATCTACATTTCCTTGACTTTGTTTGTTTTATATGTTAGCCGCTTTCATTTATTGCTTATCACGGTAGCGCAGTTTTTTCCTAATTTATATTTTCACATAAGTATAAAACTAACAAAATATAACAAAATATTTCTAAAACCTAATTGTCTACAGCCATAGAAAGATGGAAGATGGTCACTTACTGAATCCAGAATTTTCATAGACGGTCATACATGAGCTGCCATCTGGGCATTCAGTCGTTTTACCCTCGCAATATTCAGAATTACGACCTTTGCACTCATAACATTTGAGCTTTTCAGCTAGAAAAAAAACACAAACTACTACTACTAATAATAATAATGATAATCTGTTCTGATCCACCAGGTAAACCCAGATAAAAGTGCTGTCCTATCTATAGTGCACAATGCTACATATTATCCTGCCAATAGCTGTAAACCATCCAACAGGCAATCTGATGAAAAGTGCTGTCCTATCTATAGTGCACAATGCTACATATTATCCTGCCAATAGCTGTAAACCATCCAACAGGCAATCTGCTATACATGAGTAAATCTATGTATGTAAACCGTAAATCTATCATCATTATCTTTGACATCATGCCTCAATGCATAGAGATTTCTTACGCAAATCTTTTTTTTTTGTGAACACATTTACCTTAGGATCCTGTCAGTAACAGTACTTTCTGTTACAGGTTGCCAGTGCTGAGCCACGGCTTCCCGACTAACAGGAGCATTGGGAGCCTGCTGTGCATTGGCCATTAGGATGTGATACACCTGATAGCCAGCCCAATGGCCAAATATCAGATCACACAAGGCAAGCTGACAAAGCTATTGCTAATCATGAGGTTTCAGATTGTTGTCAAGCTTCAACAGCAAGTGCTGTTACTGGCAGGATTTCCAGGTAGTGCATTTGTCAATAGAATTACAAAAAAAGGTGTCAGATGACTCCGGAGAGGGAAAATGGTTAATTGGGCCCAATTTAGACATTTTCACTTAGGGGTGTACTCACTTTTGTTCTGCGGCACTGGGGAGCTACAGTTCATTGAGGGAACCATGAATGCCAACATGTAATGTGACATGCTGAAGCAGAGCATGATCCCCTCCCTTCGGAGACTGGAACACAGGGCAGTATTACAACATGATAACGACCCCACACACACCTCCAAGATGACCACCGCCTTGCTAAAGAAGCTGAGGGTAAAGGTGATGGACTGGCCAAGCATGTCTCTAGACCTAAACCCCATCTGTGAGGCATCCTCAAACGTATGGTGGAGGAGCGCAAGGTCTCCAACATCCAGCAACTCTGTGATATCGTCATGGAGGAGTGGAAGAGGACTCCAGGGGCAACCTGTGAAGCTCTGGTGAGCTCCATGCCCAAGAGGGTTAAGGTAGTGCTGGAAAATAATGGTGGCCACACAAAATATTGACACTTTGGGCACAATTTGGACATTTTCACTTAGGAGTGTACTCACTTTTGTTGCCAGCGGTTTAGACATTAATGTCTGTTATTTTTATTTTTATTTTGAGGGGACAGCAAATTTACACTGTTATACAAGCTGTACATTTCTGTGTAATTTCTTTAGTGTGATCACATAAAAAAAAAGATAGAATAAAATATTTACAAAAATGTGAGGGGTGTTCTCACTTTTGTGAGATACTGTATACAGTAAAACCTTGGTTTAAGAGTAACTTGGTTTGACTTGATAAACGAGTAGCGTCATATCACAACTGAGTATAAAAGAGAAGAGAGGCACCTCTAAGTGTAGCAATATGGTAGCATTTAATGAAGGTACAACATTTAGCAACTCACATGGTTGATGATTAAAAGAGGCACAAGTATGCAGGCATCTGGGGTAAAGATGTCCACATAGACCATAGTCCGCACCGCCATCAATGTCATCCCTTCCACTCTGCGCTCTACGAGCAGTTCAAGCCTCGTTTTTCAGATCACTCTACTGCAGGGTAGTCTTCCCGGTCACGATTGAAGACTGACAGTGGTGAGAGCCCGAGGTGTGGAGGACGGTCTATGTGGACAGCTTTACCCCGGATGCCAGCATACTTAGATGTGCCTCTTTGGAGTACATTGGAGCTGGTTCTACCATACTCCTCAACTTAGACCTCAAACAAGAACACTTATTGAAGCTCATTCTTGTAGCATCTGTATTTTATTATAATTATATATAATTTCATAAGTATAATATATAATATAATATTCATTCCTTGAATAACTGTGGAGTGGTGGCATGCCTTGGAGCGACACATAAAGACTTTGTGACTAATATTATGATTTTTTTTTTTTTTTAATTTGTCTATCTTTGTTGGCACAATTCTTTAAGCAGATATAAACCCTAACTGGATGACACTTAATTTGCTAATGCACTGTGCATTATAATGAATTGATGGTTTATTTTTCATAAAATACTGTTTTTTGCATGTCAGTGCTGCTAATCTCTTGCAAACTTTTTCAGTAGCTACCCCCTGTCCTCATGCACTTGCTACAACATCCACTGCACAATCGAAGGGAGCTACTTTAAAGAAGCTTCTGTAACCCTTATGCCACATACACTTGACGGGACTTTCCGGCAAACTAGGTCAGACGGTCCGACGGTCTTCCCGATGGACTTTCGGCAGAGTTCCGATGGACTTTCCAAACGAACGGACTTGGCCACATACGAACGGACTAGTCCGGTCGAAAGTCCGTTCGTTTTTGACCTGGTAACTTAAACAGGACTAAAGAATAGCCAGCAACCAATAGCTGCCCTTGCGTCGTATTTGGTCCATCGGACCAGCACACAGACGAACAGTTTTCCAGATTTTAGTCCAGAATTTAGTCCGTCGGATAGATTTTAAACACGTTCTATTTCTAGGTCGGATTCCCCCCCCCCCGAAAAACGAACGGATTAGCCCACACACAATCGGATTGTCCAACGGACTAATCCTGTCGGATCTAGTTTGCCGGAAAGTCCGGTCGTGTGTCATTAGAAGCCGTTTAAGGTTTCCCCAATGTACGTCACTAAAATGGTAATATTGTGCAAAAATTTTGCTATATTCAACAACATTTTTGGGTTCATGAAATTTCTCTATTTCGTTCAATCCAACTGCACAGTTCTCAGAGAAGTTTTCTGTGCAGCTAATTGAGAACCACACAGCCACCCCTGCAGAATACTTCCAGATTGTCAGTGAGACTTTGGCACATGAGCAGAAGATTTTTCATTTATTCCTATAGGTTATTTCTATGGGGTATGTAATATTAAGAGTTGATTTTAGCTTAATAAACGTTTATCACTTTTTGTTTCCTGTTCTATCTCGGTTTTCACCAAGCTGAAGACGTGTTCATGGGATGTCTGGGATGGCTTACTAGACCCCGGGACCTCTCTTTTTCAGTTGTTTGAAATAAGAGTAATGGAAGCTTGTTTTTTGTAAATTACAAAAGGTTACTTACCTGTATATGGATTAAAGGAGAAAAGTAACAGGACAACGGCAACTGTCTTCATTTTTATTGTTTTTGAATGTCTTGGATGTTGGCGATCTTCAAGTTCTGATGCTTCTCAGAGATTTACCGTAAGTTCTTTTCAAATGCTGGTATATATTTGATGCTAATGGTCAATAAGGCAGATTTATTATGAGATCATCATTTAATTTTGTGGAGGCGTTTATTTGATAAACTAATACCATACAGTATTTAATAAATGTAAATGTTTGGAAATAATGTTTGCTTTGAATTTGGATCAAGTTTAACAATCTGGCTCCTGTAATGTATGAACTCCCAGATATCTACATTTGTATACATGATGTGTTTGCTTTGCTTAAAATAAAACAAATAAAGTTTTTGTGTATTTCATTTGCATTATAAGAAAATAAGGAAATTGTATAGTTTTTATGTTTTTTACAAATTTTTTTTATTTTTTTTTGCGAATAGTAGTAAGGTACTTGTTACACTAGCACTACTATGCAGGACACATCAGGATAGTGAAACACTGAGTTGCTTGTAATGCCCCGTACACATGGTCGGAAATTCCGATCACAAAATCCGTCGGATTTTTTCCGACGGATTTTGTGCGACACTGGTGTTGCATACACACGGTCGGACAAAGTTGTCGGAAAATCCGATCCTTCTGAACGTAGTGACGTTCGTTGTGTACGACGGGACTACGTAGAGGCTAGTAGCCAATACTTTTGGTCTTGTAATTTGATCTGAGCATGCGTGTCACTTTGTCAGTCGGAATTCGCTACACGCGATCGGAAAAAGTCTTTGTTGTCGGAAAATTTGAGAGCAGGATCTCAAATTTTTTCCGTCGGAAATTCCGACGGAAAAAGTCTGATGGGGCCCACACACGGTCGGATTTTCCGACAACATGGTCCGATACATGAGCCTCAAGTAGGCACTGGGCCTGCTTCAGGAAGCTGTGATAACACTTATACACTATATTTCCAAAAGTATTGGGCCACCGGCCTTTACACGCACATGAACTTTAATGGCAACCCAACAATATTGAATTGGCCCACCCTTTGCAGCTATAACAGCTTCAACTCTTCTGGGAAGGTTTAGGAGTGTGTCTATGGGAATGTTTGGCCATTTTTCCAGAAGCGCATTTGTAAGGTCAGGTTCTGATATTGGACGAGAAGGTCTGGTTTGCAGTCTCCGTTCTAATTCATCCCAAAGGTGTTCTATCGGGTTGAGGCCAGTCAAGTTCATACACCTCAAACTTATTAATCCATGTCTTTATGGATCTTGCTTTGTGCACTGGTCCAAATTGTTTGGTAAAGGGGGGTTTATGGTGCGGGGTTGTTTTTCAGGGGTTGGGCTTGGCCCCTTAGTTCATCCTAAGGATCACAAGGATAATTAGAAGCAGTTTACCTAACTGTTTGGCTATGGCAGCTCTCCATAAAGGGGGGGGGGGGGGGGGGGTCGCTTAGAACAAGGGTCACCCAATCTGAGAAGTCTATGTAAAAACAAAACGGAGTATGGCAAGCAATTGTCTGAGAAGTCCAAAATCTTTATTTTTTTTTTAAATAAAAATAAATAAAGTGTAGCGCTAGAACAATTGGATCAATGGCCTAGCTAAACAAGTGCCAAAACCAACATAAGCGCCAGTTACCAAATGAATGGTAACATATAAAGAAAAAATACAAAATATAATAAATGAATGATAACAAATCACGTGATATAAATTATCTTAAAAAACAAATACCAAAGTGACGAAAATCATTACACATTTTGCGATAGGTGTATCAAAAAATGTCTCTTTGCATCAAAGCAATAAGAGTGCAAAAACTTGGTGAAAAAATCCTTAAAAAGGGCACTAAAAGTCCCAAGTGTTGATCTTTAACAATCTTTGGACCACCATATACAAAGTTTTGACTTGCAACCACCAGTGTGAGAACACGACCACCTATGAGGATGTAGGCTTACCGGATGGCTCGGACCCAAAAGAACATACGTTCTATGAGCCGAGAAAACTTATAATATCAGCTGACAGCTGGAAAACAGCCTCCGGGATTGCGTCCCCAATCTTTTGAAGAGGTCCGTCTCCGTACAGGAGTGTATGATATCGAATTTCAGCGAGTATATAGAAGGAGGTAGAGAAGACTATATAGTGTAATTCCGTATAACAAAATAATTTATTTAAAAGTTGTACACTTACATTTTAAAAGTGTCTCAAGCGCTTGTAAAGATAAAAGTGGCGGCAGTGGAGGACTTCTCTACTGAGCAAGGAGAGAACTCAAGAAGAGATGACAATATTGTTTGAGATTTTAATGTAGTACTGTCAACTCACTAGGACAAAAGAACAACAGAAGTCCTCTCCTCTATGTTATGAAGAAAAGGAGGAGGGTTCTCTAGCCATGCCCTAGGTTGACAATGCTGTCCTTCAGCACAGTATGGTTCAAGAGGGTTTTCACCATAGGACAGGGCAGCACTAAATCTCTGGCAGGATCAACTGGTATTTTTTGCACGAATCGCCAGATATAACAAAATACTCAAAATTTTATAGTGCATCCAGAAAATTATTCACAGCCTTTCACTTGTTCCACATTTTATTATGTTACAGCCTTATTCCAAAATGTATTAAATTTATTATTGTACTCAAAAAATTCTACAAACAATACCCCATAATGACGAAATGAAAGAAGTTTGTTTGGAATCTTTGCAAATGTATTAAAAAAAAAAAAAAATCACATGTACATAAGTATTCACAGCCTTTACCATGATATTCAAAATTGAGCTCAGGTGCCTCCTGTTTCCACTGATCATCATTAAGCTGTTTCTACAACTTGACTGAAATCCACCTGTGGTAAATTCAGTTGATTGGACATGATTTGGAAAGGCACACACCTGTCTATAAAAGATCCCACAGTTAACAGTGCATATCTGTTATGGACATGCACCAATGCGCATGCGCGCAGCAATGCGCACACCCGCGCCAATGCGCACACCCGCGCGCACATTTGCGCCAATGTGCGCGCGCACACGTGCACGTGCGCACAGTGACGCGGCTTTGGCGCCCAATGATAATTAAAAGGGGCCTCTTCAGAATTCACTCTTGCTGTCTGACCTGCAGCTCATCCTGTAACCTGATCCTGAACCTGTATTTGACCCGGCTCTCCTGACCTTGCTGCTGTCTCCTATCCTGACCCCTTGGCTTGCCTTGACCTGCTCTGTGTACCTGCTTGTCTGATTATCTGTTGCCAAACCTGCCTGGACTTAACCATTCTCTGCCTGCCGTTCTTGTCTGATTGATCCGCTGTTGTGACCTGGCTCGACTGACCCTGCTTCTGCCTGCTGCCCTGCGCTTGTGCCCACCTGCCTGCTGCCGCACCTGCATCTGTGCTATTCGGCCTGCTGCTCCAAGCCCGTTCCTGTTGCTGCCAAGCGGACACCAGCCTCAGCCAAGTCAACCCTGCAGGCTCTCATACCCCACTGTGCTCCGAGGGTCACTGTCCCCACTCCAGTGATCCCGGAACCAGAGCCGTACGAGAGGTCTCCCTCTGCACGTCAGGCTCACCTCCAAGGTACGTGTCAATGTCAAAGCACAAACCAAGCCATGAAGTCCAAGGAATTGTCTGTAGACCTCCGAGACAGGATTATATCGAGACACAGATCTAGGGAAGGGTACAGAAAAATGTCTGCAGCATTGAAGGTCCCAATGAGCACAGTGGCCTCCATCATCTGTAAATGGAAGAAGTTCAGAATCACCAATACTCCTAGAGTGGGCTGTCCAGTCAAACTGAGCGATTGGGGGAGAAGGGCCTTAGTCAGGGTGGTGGTCACTCTGACAGAGCTGAAAGAATGAGTGACTTGTATAGTGCTACCTATGCAAACTGAATTGCCTCAGAGTGCTTTTGCACACTGCTGTCTGTGGTATATTGTGGTCCTTTTACCCTGTAGGGTCCTGATGTGCTTACAAACACATACACATGTATTTTTGGCAATTTTTTTTTTTAGACAGGGTCTAATTAACCTACCAGCATGTCTTTGGAGTGTGGAAGGAAACTTAGTACCCGAAGTAAACCCATGCAGGCACAGGGAGAACATGCAAACTCCAGGCAGATGGTGTCATGGTTGGGATTTGAACCAGTGACCCTATTGCTGCTAGGTGAAAGTGCTAACCACTACACCACTGTGCTGCTCCAGCAGTTCTCTGTGGAGAAAGGAGAACCTTCCAGAAGAACAACTATCTCTGCAGCACTCCACCAATCCGGCCTGTATGGTAGAGTGGCCAGACAGAAGCAACTCCTCAGTAAAAGACACATGACAGCCCCCCTGGTGTTTGCCTAAAGGACTTTCAAACAATGAGAAACAAAATTCTCTGATCTGATGAAACAAAGATTGAACTCTTTGGCCTGAATGGCAAGCGTCATGTCTGGAGGAAACCAGACACCGCTCATCACCTGGCCTATACCATACCTACAGTGAAGCATGATGGTGGCAGCATCATGGTTAACCCCTTCACTGCCAGTGTAATTTTTACAGTAATCAATGCAATTTTGAAGCACTGATCGCTGTAAAAATGACAATGGTCCCAAAAATGTGTCAAAATTGTCCGATGTGTCCGCCATAATGTCGTAGTCACGATAAAAATCGCAGATCGCCACCATTACTAGTAAAAAAAAAATTATAATAATAATACCATAAAACGAACCCCTATTTTGTAGACGCTATAACTTTTGCGCAAACCAATCAATAAACGCTTATTGCGATATTTTTTACCAAAAATATGTAGAAGTATATGTATTGGCCTAAACTGAGGAAAAAAATTGTTTTATATATTTTTTGGGGATATTTATTATAGCAAAAAGTCAAAAATAATGATTTTTTTCCAAAATTGTCACTATATTTTTGTTTATAGCGCAAAAAATAAAAACCGTAAAATACCACCAAAAGAAAGCTCTATTTTTAGGGAAAAAAAGGACGCCAATTTTGTTTGGGAGCCACGTCGCGCGACCGCGCAATTGTCAGTTAAAGTGACTCAGTGCCGAATCGCAAAAAGTGCTCTGGCATTTGGCCAGCAAAATGGACGGAGGCTTAAGTGGTTAAGGGTCCTTTTAACACCAGGTCCAGGTGGGACTGTGTTTTGTGGCTATTTCCACGCAGCCCCACAGCCCCCCCCCCAACAAATGACAAGGAAAAATGACGGCATTTGCTGTGGTGGTATGCAGGCGATGTGCACTGGGTCACCGTATGACAGCCAATAGAACTCTATAAATGTGACTATTCTATAAAGTTTGTTTGCAAGTATATGAAAACAAACAAAAAATACTGTGCAGTGCACTGGTATCAGTGCATCATCACTGCATTGGTTCTGCTGGACCTCACCACACCACACACATTGCAATGCAGCTGCTGGTGTGCATGGACCCTAAGCTCCTGTGCTGAGATGCTTTTGCTTGCTGCAAGCAGCTTTTTCATACCTTTGCAAATCTGTTGGAATGGGGAGCCCTGGGAGGAAGTTGCATTACATATCGTAACTTCCTCCCAAGAATGCCATGGAGGAGGGTAGGCGAAGCATTAGGCTGCCAGTGCTACACTAGTATTGGTGGTAGTGGCGGTGCATCCATAAGGGCGCACAGGCGCCGCCCCCTCTCTCCAGCCACTCCCTCTATGACCAATGGATAGATTCATGCATTGCATGAATCTATCCATGGCCGCCGCTGTCACCCCCTGTTCAGAGAATGGCCCCTTTTCGGAGCGCAAGGCGCCTGATCTACAGCGGCGAGGGGGGGGGGGGGGGGGTTTGAAGCATCTGATTATAGCCATAGGCTCTAATAGGTTTCAAAATAGGTGAACTGCGAGCGCCATGCTTGGCACTCGCAGTTCACCCAGGTGTGTTAGGAAAGCGATTGAATATTGTGGTGAAGAACTTATTTATTTTAACATATATATTTAATTTTAACATGAAGGATGTGCCTGTTTTGAGAGAAAATCCTATTGAAGTGATTGTCATCTTCTTTGTACTTTCGCTTGCTTCCTTGCTTTTCATTTAACAGTTTCTCTTTCAGAGTTCCAGACTTGATTAAGTATTTCTCCATCGCTAAACAATGAACAAACTTTATTTATAAGCACCAAAGTTGGAATGGAACGGTCTCTATTATTATAATATAATTAGAGCGATCGAGTTCTCCCGAGATCTCGCACAAGTCTTGCGTTACAAAAGGAACCAATGAATGACAGACCAACAGAGATTACGTTTTAATATATGTTACTTTTTTAACTTTTGCGACATTGATTTACCATTACATTTTTCAATATGTTTAAGGTTTCGAAACGCTAGCAATTTTAACTATTTTTCAAAACTCCCATGGTACACCCACAAATCTCACACGGCACACAGTTTGAGAATCACTGGTCTATGTTTTTTTTTTTTTTTTATCGGTTTAATCAGTATTAAAATGTACCTATTGTTTATTTTATCACACAGGCAGAGAGCACAGGAAGTTATCACTTATCAAACAGATACTGCATAATAAAACACTTTTAATGGTACCTTCAACAGGTCAAAATGGACCAATGTTCATTGTTAGGGTTTATATACTCTTTCACAAATTGAAATATAGTTTCTCTCATTGCTCAAGCATGCATATAAAAAGGTTAACTTTGTAATTGTGTAAATTGTAGCGCATGTTTATTTTTTATTGACAGACGAGGTGTATAGGTTCTCTTCTCTAGGTCTTCCCTAGAGACTTGTTGGTTGAAGAGATTAGGCTGTAGGGACTTTACTGCAGTTGTGTTTTTTTTTCCCATACCCAAATAATAAGTTTGTTTCTGCTGCCCCTGGCAAGGTGGAGCCCGAAACAGGATTTGTAGATGTTTTTCCATGTAAGGAAAAATCCTGGTTTAGCTGGTCTAGATTTGTTCAACTCATAGGTTAACTAACTAAGAACATGCTAGAATATTATAATACTACAAAATAATGTTTCATGTGAAATATAACTTACTGAAAATATACTATACTTTCCCTTTAACCTTGATATTATCAGATTCCTTTTTAGCCATGACTTGGCTTCCCCTTTTATTTATAGAACATTTCCACCGAACCTGCATTCATCTGTGTACATAGTTACATAGTTAGCTAGGCCAAAAAAAGACACAAGTCCATCCAGTTCAACCATAAAAAAAAAAGAAATAATAAATAAAATTAAAAAATATCGTACAATCCAATATACCCAATTCCAGGGGCGTTGCTAGGTCTACAAAAGATCTGGGGCTAGAGCCCATAGCAGCGTAGTAAAGAAAGTAATACACTTACATAAACATGTATATACAGTAATATATGTGTGTGTGTGTATATATATCCCCAGAGAGCCCCCCCACTTACATCGGGGTCCCCAGAGAGCCTCCCCCTTAAAATCAGGGTCCCCAGAGAGCCTCCTCCTTGCATCAGGGTCACCAGAGGGTCTCCCCTCCCCTTGGGGACACCTGAAGAGACTCTGGGCTATGGGCCCCAGATTCGGGGCTTTAGCCCCAATAGCCACCCCCTAGCGACGCCACTGCCCAATTCTATACCCACAGTTGATCCAGAGGAAGGCAAAAAAAAAAAAAAAACCCCAGCAGAACATGCTCCAATCTGCTACAACAGGGGAAAAAATCCCTTCCTGATCCCCCTAGAGGCAATCGTATTTTCCCTGGATCAACTTTACCTTTAAATGTTAGTACCCAGTTATATTATGTACATTTAGGAAAGTATCCAGGCCTTTCTTAAAGCAATCTACTGAGTTAGCCAGAACCACCTCTGGAGGGAGTCTATTCCACATTTTTACAGCTCTTACTGTGAAGAAACCTTTCCGTATTTGGAGATGAAATCTCTTTTCCTCCAGACGTAAGGAGTGCCCCCTTGTCCTCTGTGTTGACCGTAAAGTGAATAACTCAACACCAAGTTCACTATATGGACCCCTTATATATTTGTACATGTTTATCATATCCCCCCTTAATCTCCTCTTCTCAAGAGTGAATAAATTCAGTTCCTCTAATCTTTCCTCATAGCTGAGCTCCTCCATGCCTCTTATCAGTTTGGTTGCCCTTCTCTGCACTTTCTCCAGTTCCCCGATATCCTTTTTGAGAACTGATGCCCAAAACTGAACTGCATATTCCAAATGAGGTCTTACTAATGATTTGAACAGGGGCAAAATGATATATCTCTCTCTGGAGTCCATACCTCTCTTAATACAAGAAAGAACTTTGCTTGCTTTGGAAACTGCAGCTTGGCATTGCATGCTATTATTGAGCTTATGATCTACCAAAACCCCCAGATCTTTCTCCACTACGGATTCCCCCAGTTGTACTCCTCCTAGCATGTATGATGCATGCATATTCTTAGCCCCCAAGTGCATAACTTTACATTTATCAACATTAAACCTCATCTGCCACATAGTCGCCCAAATAGACAGTGCATTGATGTCAGCTTGTAAATTGGAGACCTCCTGTAAGGACGTTATTCCACTGCATAGCTTGGTGTCATCTGCAAAGACAGAAATGTTACTTTTGATACCATTTATAAAGATATTAAAAAGTAAGGGTCCCAGCACTGAACCTTGGGGTACTCCACTGATAACCTTAGACCATTCAGAGTAAAAATTAATTAACCACTACTCTCTGAATTCTGTAATTTAGCTAGTTTTCTATCCATTTACAAACTGATATTTCCAAGCCTGTAGACCTTACCTTACACATGAGCCGTGTGTGGGGAACTGTATCGAACGCTTTTGCAGTTAATTCTGCGCAAGTGCAATGCCTTTTTTCCTGGAAATTGTGGCTTATATGACCTTTAGGCATGGATATAGTACTGAGCTGCAGTTTGAACTCTTGCCTAGATTGGCCCCTCAACGATTCCAGTTTCCAAGCTCCTCAGGCCTGAGACTTGTATCACTGATCGACGACAAAGTGCTCATTCCAACACCTATTCCTGAATTAACCAACAGAATGATCACTTGTCAAACAGTGAAATTATAGTTCTGGAAGTGATTTATCCAAGAGAAGGCAGTGCGATACTATGCCTTTGGGCATAATGCTCCTATTTAGGTAAGTGAACTCAACTGAAAACCAATGCTTGGGAAGAGAGGTTTAAAATGTATTGACCATCAATTTTAGGCAATTGGGGATTCAATCCCCACCATCCACCAATGTTTGGTAAAGATATGTGGGGGAGAAGACATAATAATCCTACTAACCATCAATGCTAGAGAAGATTTAACACCCAATGACCATCAATGCCAGAGAAGGGGAGGCATTGCATCCCGAGGAACACCATTGCTTGGAGAAAGGGGATTTAAAATCCATTGACCAACAGTGTTTTGAAAGAAGGAAATTGGAACACTATTGATATCAATGCTGAGGATTGGGGGGGATTTGCTGAATTGGTGCTGAAGGAGTTGCCCCCTTAATGTCACGATTGCCATTTTGCGGCCCACACATTGTAATGTTTGTCCATTTATAATAATAATATATTTATTACTCAACACCCACCTGCCACACTGACAAGGCTGTTGTTCAACGGTGCTCTTTTGACTCATTCATCCAGAGTGGGGGCACTATTATGGGAGGTGTGATACTGGCCAGATCACCAGTTGAAACCAGAGGTAAAAAAGCCAGGCCACTCCATGACCTTAATGTGCTTCTTCTTGAGCCACTCCTTTATTGTCTTGGTGGTAAGTTTTGGGTAATTATCATGCTGAAAGACCCATCCATGACCCATCTTCAGTGTTCTGGGAAGAAGGTTCACATCCAAGATTTTACAATACATGGCCCCGTCAATTGACCCCCTCAATGCAGCAAAGTTGGTCTGCACCTTTAGCAGAGAAACAGCCCCAAAGCATAATGTTTCCACCTCCATGCTTGACTGTAGGGATGGTGTTCCTAGGGTTATAGTCAGCATTTTTCTTCCTCCAAACACAGCGAGTTCCCCTCCTCAAGAAGGCACATGTATAGTCATGCCAATGAACAAAACACAATATTTTTTTTGTATGATTTAGACATGTGCGATTCGTTTCGTACGAATTCGTAATTCGACATGTGCGATTCGTTTCGTACGAATTTTTCGAAATTCGTACGAATTTACGAATCTGTAGTACGAATTTTTTTTTTTACGAATTCCGTACGGAATACGAATTTTTTTTTTACGAATCGTTAGTAAAGTTACGAATCGTTACGAATCGTTACGAATCGTTAACGCGGCTAATGAATTGTTGGTTCTCATAACACAGAGAACAATTCGAATCCAACTACAAATATCGAATTTCAATTTCAAGTTACGAATCGTTACGAATCGTTATGAATAGTTACGAATCGTTACGAATCGTTATGAATAGTTACGAATCGTTAGTAAATCCAACTACCAATATCGAATTTCAACTAATTTGAACGAAATTATTATAGCAGATATAACGAATGAATTCGAATGACAAAGTGTCATTTTTGCAGAAAAAAAAAAAGCGTAGGGGTCCCCCCAAATTCAATAACCAGGCCCTTCAGGTCTGGTATGGATATTAAGGGGGACCCCAGCCAAAAAAAAATAAAAAAAATGGCGTGGGGTCCCCCCCAAATATCCATACCAGACCCTTCAGGTCTGGGATGGATTTTAAGGGGAACCCCGGCCAAAAAAAAAAAAAAAAATGGCGTGGGGTCCCCCTCAAAATCCATACCAGACCCTTTATCCGAGCACGCAACCTGGCAGGCCGCAGGAAAGGAGGGGGGGACGAGAGCGGCCCCCCCTCCCGCCTGAACCGTACCAGGCCACATGCCCTCAACATTGGGAGGGTGCTTTGGGGTCCCCCCCAAAGCACCTTGTCCCCATGTTGATGAGGACAAGGGCCTCATCCCCACAACCCTGGCCGGTGGTTGTGGGGGTCTGCGGGCGGGGGGCTTATCGGAATCTGGAAGCCCCCTTTAACAAGGGGACCCCCAGATCCCGGCCCCCCCCCCCTGTGTGAAATGGTAAGGGGGTACAAAAGTACCCCTACCATTTCACCAAAAAAGTGGCAAAAATGGTAAAAATGACAGGAGACGGTCTTTGACAATTCCTTTATTAAAATCTTCTTTCTTCTTTCTTCTGGTCTTCCTTTCTTCATCTTCTCCTTCCGGCATCTTCTTCCATCTTCTTCTTCTTCTTCGATTCGCTTCTTCTTCCTCCGGTCTTCTCGTCCTTCTCGTCCGGCGTCGTCCTTCTCGTCCGGCATCGTCGTCTCTTCTCGCAGGCCGCTCCTCGCAATGGGAGGCTCCCGCTCTGTGAGGCTCCGCTCCGGGTGACAGGTCTTTTATAACGAAGGCACCTGGTGACCCCGCCCCCTCTGACGCACGGGGACGTCATGTGGAATTCCCTATGGCTTTCCCCATGACGTCAGAGGGGGGGCGGGGTCACCGGGTGCCTTCGTTATACAAGACCTGTCACCCGGAGCGAAGCCTCACAGAGCGGGAGCCTCCCATTGCGAGGAGCGGCCTGCGAGAAGAGACGACGATGCCGGACGAGAAGGACGACGCCGGACGAGAAGGACGAGAAGACCGGAGGAAGAAGAAGCGAATCGAAGGAAGAAGAAGATGGAAGAAGATGCCGGAAGGAGAAGATGAAGAAAGGAAGACCAGAAGAAAGAAGAAAGAAGATTTTTAATAAAGGAATTGTCAAAGACCGTCTCCTGTCATTTTTACAATTTTTGACGCTTTTTTGGTGAAATGGTAGGGGTACTTTTGTACCCCCTTACCATTTCACACAGGGGGGGGGCCGGGATCTGGGGGTCCCCTTGTTAAAGGGGGCTTCCAGATTCCGATAAGCCCCCCGCCCGCAGACCCCCACAACCACCGGCCAGGGTTGTGGGGATGAGGCCCTTGTCCTCATCAACATGGGGACAAGGTGCTTTGGGGGGGACCCCAAAGCATCCTCCCAATGTTGAGGGCATGTGGCCTGGTACGGTTCAGGCGGGAGGGGGGGCCGCTCTCGTCCCCCCCTCCTTTCCTGCGGCCTGCCAGGTTGCGTGCTCGGATAAGGGTCTGGTATGGATTTTATGGGGGACCCCACGCCATTTTTTTGGGCTAGGGTTCCCCTTAAAATCCATCCCAGACCTCAAGGGTCTGGTATGGATTTTGAGGGGGACCCTACGCCATTTTTTTTTTTTTTTTGGCTGGGGTCCCCCTTAATATCCATCCCAGACCTGAAGGGCCTGGTTATTGAATTTGGGGGGACCCCTACACATTTTTTTATCAATGACTTCAATGAATGACAGTTCTCTGTATTACGGATCCAACAATTCATTTGCCGGCAATAGCTGCGACTCGTGATTTTAAATAGTTTTTTTTTTCCTGCAAAAATGACACTGCAGGAACAGTTCCCTATATTAGATATACTGAATCTCGAATCATTCGAAGCATTCGTTATATCCGCTATTATAATTTCTTTCATATTAGTTGAAATTACATATTTGTTAGTTACAATACAACATTCGAATTGTTCTCTGTATTACGGGAATCGGCAATTAGCCGCGAGTGATTTTAAATGTCTTTTTTTCCTGCAAAAATGACACATTGTACAGAGAGAGTTCTAAACACGGGAAACCTGCGCCCTTCTATATACTATATACTCTATAGTATGCCTATGAAGGGGGTCATGTTTCCCGTGTTTAGAACTCTCTCTGTACAATGTGTCATTTTTGCAGGAAAAAAAGACATTTAAAATCACTCGCGGCTAATTGCCGATTCCCGCAATACAGAGAACAATTCGAATGTTGTATTGTAACTAACAAATATGTAATTTCAACTAATATGAAAGAAATGATAATAGCGGCTATAACGAATGCTTCGAATGATTCGAGATTCAGTATATCTAATATAGGGAACTGTTCCTGCAGTGTCATTTTTGCAGGAAAAAAAAACTATTTAAAATCGAGTCGCAGCTATTGCCGGCAAATGAATTGTTGGATCCGTAATACAGAGAACTGTCATTCATTGAAGTCATTGATAAAAAAATGTGTAGGGGTCCCCCCAAATTCAATAACCAGGCCCTTCAGGTCTGGGATGGATATTAAGGGGGACCCCCAGCCAAAAAAAAAAAAAATGGCGTAGGGTCCCCCTCAAAATCCATACCAGACCCTTGAGGTCTGGGATGGATTTTAAGGGGAACCCTAGCCAAAAAAAATGGCGTGGGGTCCCCCATAAAATCCATACCAGACCCTTATCCGAGCACGCAACCTGGCAGGCCGCAGGAAAGGAGGGGGGGACGAGAGCGGCCCCCCCTCCCGCCTGAACCGTACCAGGCCACATGCCCTCAACATTGGGAGGATGCTTTGGGGTCCCCCCCAAAGCACCTTGTCCCCATGTTGATGAGGACAAGGGCCTCATCCCCACAACCCTGGCCGGTGGTTGTGGGGGTCTGCGGGCGGGGGGCTTATCGGAATCTGGAAGCCCCCTTTAACAAGGGGACCCCCAGATCCCGGCCTCCCCCCCTGTGTGAAATGGTAAGGGGGTACAAAAGTACCCCTACCATTTCACCAAAAAAGCGTCAAAAATTGTAAAAATGACAGGAGACAGTCTTTGACAATTCCTTTATTAAAATCTTCTTTCTTCTTTCTTCTGGTCTTCCTTTCTTCATCTTCTCCTTCCGGCATCTTCTTCCATCTTCTTCTTCTTCTTCGATTCGCTTCTTCTTCCTCCGGTCTTCTCGTCCTTCTCGTCCGGCGTCGTCCTTCTCGTCCGGCATCGTCGTCTCTTCTCGCAGGCCGCTCCTCGCAATGGGAGGCTCCCGCTCTGTGAGGCTTCGCTCCGGGTGACAGGTCTTGTATAACGAAGGCACCCGGTGACCCCGCCCCCCTCTGACGTCATGGGGAAAGCCATAGGGAATTCCACATGACGTCCCCGTGCGTCAGAGGGGGCGGGGTCACCAGGTGCCTTCGTTATAAAAGACCTGTCACCCGGAGCGAAGCCTCACAGAGCGGGAGCCTCCCATTGCGAGGAGCGGCCTGCGAGAAGAGACGACGATGCCGGACGAGAAGGACGACGCCGGACGAGAAGGACGAGAAGACCGGAGGAAGAAGAAGCGAATCGAAGGAAGAAGAAGATGGAAGAAGATGCGGAAGGAGAAGATGAAGAAAGGAAGACCAGAAGAAAGAAGAAAGAAGATTTTAATAAAGGAATTGTCAAAGACCGTCTCCTGTCATTTTTACCATTTTTGACACTTTTTTGGTGAAATGGTAGGGGTACTTTTGTACCCCCTTACCATTTCACACAGGGGGGGGGCCGGGATCTGGGGGTCCCCTTGTTAAAGGGGGCTTCCAGATTCCGATAAGCCCCCCGCCCGCAGACCCCCACAACCACCGGCCAGGGTTGTGGGGATGAGGCCCTTGTCCTCATCAACATGGGGACAAGGTGCTTTGGGGGGGACCCCAAAGCACCCTCCCAATGTTGAGGGCATGTGGCCTGGTACGGTTCAGGCGGGAGGGGGGGCCGCTCTCGTCCCCCCCTCCTTTCCTGCGGCCTGCCAGGTTGCGTGCTCGGATAAAGGGTCTGGTATGGATTTTGAGGGGGACCCCACGCCATTTTTTTTTTTTTTTTTTGGCCGGGGTTCCCCTTAAAATCCATCCCAGACCTGAAGGGTCTGGTATGGATATTTGGGGGGGACCCCACGCCATTTTTTTTATTTTTTTTTTGGCTGGGGTCCCCCTTAATATCCATACAAGACCTGAAGGGCCTGGTTATTGAATTTGGTGGGACCCCTACGCTTTTTTTTTTTCTGCAAAAATGACACTTTGTCATTCGAATTCATTCGTTATATCTGCTATAATAATTTCGTTCAAATTAGTTGAAATTCGATATTGGTAGTTGGATTTACTAACGATTCGTAACTATTCATAACGATTCGTAACTATTCATAACGATTCGTAACGATTCGTAACTATTCGTAACGATTCGTAACGATTCGTAACGATTCGTAACTTGAAATTGAAATTCGATATTTGTAGTTGGATTCGAATTGTTCTCTGTGTTATGAGAACCAACAATTCATTAGCCGCGTTAACGATTCGTAACGATTCGTAACGATTCGTAACGATTCGTAACTTTAATAACGATTCGTAAAAAAAATTACGATTCGTCCGAATTTCGTATTTCGTACGAATTCGAACGGAATTTCGTACACGAATTACGAATTATGAATATTTTTTATATACGAAACGGGACGAAACGAAACGAAACGAATTTTTTGGCAGTTCCCATGTCTAATATATATATATATTATATATATATATATGTTTTCACATCATAGTGGCCTTTTTATTTATATATATATATATATATATATATATATATATACATATATATATATATATATATATATATATATATATATACATATATATATATATATATATATATATATATATATTTAACAATCTCTTTATTATTTTTACAAAAATAGAACTACTTCTGTTACTTTACCTATTCCTTATTCTCTCCCTTTTTCCACTATCCCACCCATCCCCTCCCCCCTTGTTAGGTTTGTTTCTTTCTAGATCCTTTCAATATCTGTCTCACAACCCTTTACCTTCTTTCATTTTCTCCAAGTATTTATCCGAGACTTTGAAGTTTTTCCAGCCTTCCCAAGTGCTGATATAAATTCCTATTGTGTAATAGGTCCATTTTACTATAATAGTCTATTTGTTCATACCATTCTCTTATACCAGGTTTTTCCACTATTTAACCATTTTTTTGGGATCAGACCCTTTGCAGCATTCAGGAGTTTTGGGGTCATGGTTTTCATATATTGTTTCTTTGGAATTTTCGAATCGTGGAATAGGCAAGCCCATATATTTTTTTCTATTATCTCCCCAGTTATCTCCTTTATATTATCCACTATTTCTTGCCAATATCCTTTTATTTCTGGACACTCCCACCATATATGTACCATCGTTGCCCTTTGTTTGCAGTTTCTCCAACACAATGGTGATCTTTCTGGTTGATATCTATGAATTCTCTCTGGGGTCAAATACCATCTTGTTAAAAATGTATAATTAATTTCAATGGTATTCATATCCCATGCATTATTATATCCCATTCCTATAATTTTTTCCACCTGATGATCTTCTAACTTTATATCCAGTTCTTTTTACCATTGTTCTATATAGGCAGGTCTTCCTTTTCCTTCTAGGTCTGCCAATATTCCATATATTTTTGATATTCCGTTTTTCAGTGACATTTGGGTGAAGCAAAGTTTTTCCAGGGGGCTTAGTTCCTCTTGGTCTCTGATTGGATGTGGAATAGGGATGAGCCGAACACCCCCGGGTTCGGTTCGCACCAGAACCTTCGAACGGAACGAAAGTTTGCGCGAATTTTCGAACCCTATTCGTTATAATGGACGCGAACGTTCGAAATCAAAATTGCTAATTACAATGGCCAATATGCATGTTAATGTCATAAAACAGGTTTGGGGACCCGGGTCCTGCCCCAGGGGACATATATCAATGCAAAAAGAACTTTTAAAAACTAACGTTTTTTCGGGAGCAGTCATTTTAATGATGCATAAAGTGAAAAAAAAAAAGTGAAATTTTCCTTTAAATATGGTACCTGGGGGGTGTCTAAAGTATGCCTGTGAAGTGGCATGTGTTTCCCGTGTTTAGAACTGTCCTTGCACAAAATGACATTTGTAAAGGAAAAAAAGAAGCCATTTAAAACCACTTGCGGCTTTAATGTCATGTCTTGTCCTGAAAAAATATATATAAATATATAAAATGTGGCGCTTGCAGGAAAAATGCTAAAAATTGTTTATATAAAATACTTAGGGTAATGATAAAGTATATAAAAAAACTCTTCAAGCAATAAAAAGTCCTGATATAAATAATTCATAAATTACATGAGAAAGTGTGGCGCTTTCATCCAGGCCAGGAAACCAATCCTAAGGGGGAGGAGGCTCCAAAGAAAGGTTCCACAGAAGCGCCTATTTATTGAAGTCAGTATTCCAATAGGTATTAAAGCAACGTAGTGAACCGTGCTATACCCATAATGTGTGAAATAATTCAAATAAACACATCCGAGGTAAAGAAATATAGCAAAGATAAATCCGTAAAATGAATAAATATAAATATAGACAATTGTGACAATAATTAATGAACTGTGGAATTCAAAAATGATTATAATGTATTCCTAATAGTGCAAAAAATACAGGACTATATATATAATATATATATATATATATATATCATATATATAATAGATATAAATAATGTAATCCTAATAGTGCAAGAAATATAAAGTTAACCAATGAATGTGTAAGCAAGCATGTGAAAGCAATAAACACAGCTAAAAATGAATGTGAAAATCCAAATAGTGACAATGTTTACTAAAGCATCCAATGTGTTCTAAATAAAAAATAAAGTGTCCAGTGCAAAGAAAAAAAGTTGCCAATCAAAATTCAGATCCCATACACGATACAATCGACAACTGTGAAAATCCAAACAGTGACAATGTTTACTAAAACATCCAATGTGTTCTAAATAAATAAATAAAATGAAATGCAATAAAGTGTCCAGTGCAGAAAAGTTGCCAATCAAGCTTCAGATCCCATACACGATACAATCGGCAACTGTGCAATGCTTCCTTCTACCCAGGGTGCACTCCTTGTGTGGTTGTAGTGATCCTTTTTCATGCAAAAAGGTGCCGACAGAATGTTTTCCCCAGCCTCTTACCTTTGAGCTAGAGGGTAACAGCCTTTCAATGAAAGAAGGGAAGGAAACAAATCACTTCCGTGTGGTTTCTCCAAACATGTATCCTTGCTGCCCGTTTACACTCTCTCCATTAGTCCCGCAAACATGGGGGCAGAAAGAGGGAGACATTCCATTGTGCAGTATTCAAAAAAATGTTTTTATTAAAAATAAAATGAACTTACAGTTTGATAAATTAAATTACAAGCAGCAGTAGTACACAGCACGTATCCCGGCCGAGATCGTACTTAGGTCACCTGACTCTGACTCCTCACGCGTATCGCCACGCCCACGTGGCTTTCTCAAAGGATTTCAGAGTCAGATGGACGGTGGTGACTTAAATAACAAAGGTGTTGCCAAGCAACCATAAGTTACCATTCACATGATAAAATTGAATACAACTTGAAGCAATGATGCATGATTACTTTAGGCAATTAAAAACAGGGGTGAATAAAAATATTTAGAATATACATATCAATGACTTAATAAAAAATGGCAATTGCCACTGCACCATACATTTTTTTAAATTATAAGGGTCACAGTAAAGTTATGGCAGTTTATAAGGCAACAATTAAGTTGCACAGGAAGCGAGCACACAGGTCCCCGATAATTATATAATCAATAAGAAACATACCGAAGCAGACAGCACTAGCTGAGGCGGCATATTTCATTGCCATAATAACCATCGGGCTACAGTTTACACTTAAACGTTAACGCCTGACTACACATGCAGCAAATTGGTTACCGACATTCACAGTCGGTATAATCGGAGTTAAGCAGTGCTGCATAAGTAACATGATGGTTGCCACAGCAACCATAACGCTACAGTTTCAAGGTTGAAAGTAGAAGTTCTAGTTAAAATTAATTAATATAAATGGGGCAATCAATTAAAAGCATAACAGAGCGGAATACACTTAAAACTCAGCTCAATCAGATAACATAATGGTTGCCAAAATAACCATAAAACTAGGTTTAAATGGAAAGTAAATGTTTCATTTAACATCAGGTAATTCAATTAAAGACATTTAAAAGCGGACATACTACAATTAAGCAGCGTTGGATGCGGTCGCATGATGGTTGCCACAACAACCATACCACCCACAGTTTAAATGGAGAGTGAGCGTTAACTAAACTATTTCTTTTAATTGAACATGGGGCAATCAAACAAGA
This sequence comes from Lithobates sylvaticus, assembly GCA_028564925.1. Taxonomy (NCBI): domain Eukaryota; kingdom Metazoa; phylum Chordata; class Amphibia; order Anura; family Ranidae; genus Lithobates; species Lithobates sylvaticus. The sequence goes on along the minus strand of CM053035.1, from coordinate 29,521,541 downwards.
GATAATCAACCATAACGCTACAGTTTCAAGGTGGAAAGTGAGGGTTCTAGTTAAAGTTAATAATATACATGGGGCAATCAATTAAAGGCATGACAAAGCGGAATACATTTAGAACTCAGCAGAGCTCAATCAGATATCATAATGGTTGCCAAAATAACCATAAAACTAGGTTTTAATGGAAAGTAAATGTTTCATTTAACATCAGGTAATTCAATTAAAAACATTTAAGAGCGGACATACTACAATTATGCAGCGTTGGATGCGGTCGCATGATGGTTGCCACAACAACCATACCACCCACAGTTTAAATGGAGAGTGAGCGTTAACTAAACTATTTCCTTTAATTGAACATGGGGCAATCAAACAAAAGATAATCAACCATAACGCTACAGTTTCAAGGTGGAAAGTGAGGGTTCTAGTTATAGTTAATAATATACATGGGGCAATCAATTAAAGGCAGGACAAAGCGGAATGCATTTAGAACTCAGCAGCGCTCAATCAGATATCATAATGGTTGCCAAAGCAACCATAAAACTAAGTTTAAATGGAAAGTAGATGTTTCATTTAGCATAAGGTAATTAAATTAAAAGCATTTAAAAGCGGACATACTTAGATTATGCAGCGCTAAATGCGGTGGCATGATGGTTGCCACAACAACCATACCACCCAAAGTTTGAATGGAGAGTGAATGTTAGCTATACTATTTCTTTTTAATTAAACATGGGGCAATCAAATAAGAGATAATCAAGAGCGAACATAATTTCCTTAGGCAGCGCTAAGTGAAGTAGCATATTGGTTGCCAGCAGGATTATAGTTAAGTTGTTAGATCTATAACTCTGTGGCAATAAGAAAAAGGTTACACTGTTGTTATCAGAGCAACCCTCCGGTGATAGTAACGAAAACAGATGGGATTATAGATAGAACTTTTATGTAATAAATAATAACATTCAGACACAATATCAAATTTTAATTTTTTATTTTCTTTTTTTAAAAATTTTATATGGTTGAATAGGCCGTGCCCTTTATTATAGGTTTAATAATTAAAATAATAACCAATACTTTTTTATTTATAACATAACTGCTACTATGTAGCATATACACAGCTCAGCTATATAAGCTCGAGCATACTTTAAAACAACACATTTTATTCCCTTATAAACACTTTCCAGGGGAAGAAACAATTTAAACAAGCACAACAAGGAAACAGACACCTCATAAATAGGGCCACGACAGGGCGGGAAGGGTGGGACAAGCTTCTTCTGTAATCTTCTCTTCTTCTGACAGTTGAGATGACGCATCCTCTTTCTTTTATAGGTACCCTGCTCGTGCCAGAGGATCGTTTATTGGCTAACTGTTACTAATTTCAACCTATCTCAGGTAATTTTATATATTTTTTTTTTTTTTTTTTTTTTTTTTTTTTTAAACTTTAATTTTACTCATGTCTATCATAATCCCATATGTGGTGGGGACGGGGGACATTTTATGCCCCATCCCTCACTTGTTATGGGATTATAGATAGAACTTTTATGTAATAAATAATAACATTCAGACACAATATCAAATTTTAATTTTTTATTTTCTTTTTTTAAAAATTTTATATGGTTGAATAGGCCGTGCCCTTTATTATAGGTTTAATAATTAAAATAATAACCAATACTTTTTTATTTATAACATAACTGCTACTATGTAGCATATACACAGCTCAGCTATATAAGCTCGAGCATACTTTAAAACAACACATTTTATTCCCCACACGCCAGGCTCTTAACTAACGAGACTGGCACACCCCCCCGAGCCACAGCCAATTCAATACACGTCTGAATGTCCATATTAAATATATCTAAAGCTATATCAGACAAATGAATCATATCAGGTCTATACAGACCCGGTAAACCACCTTCAAGTTCCAAATGTCTGTAAGAAAATCCATTAATCGCAGGCATAAATGTCATCATTGACCTGTTAACACGCTTGCGAATTTTATCATTAAACCTCAAATCTGAAGAAGCTAACCAAAGTAACCGAGGAATAACCTCAGAAAAAATAAAAACAGTGTCAGGGAACATAGCATGAAAAGAACACAGATCTAACTTAATCTTAGCTAATAAATCCAAAGTATTACAACGACCAATATCATTGCCGGAAAGATGCAGAAAAACAATCTGAGGAACCGGCCATTGTTCATGAAGAAAGGACAGAGTTCCATGCAAATCGGCCCACTGCATACCTCGTTCCCCGAACCAATGTATGGCATATTTACCAGAAGGCAAACCTAGATTGGAACCATAAACTCTCCTTTCAGCGCGATGCTTGGCCCAAAAAACAAAGGAATGGCCGACAATCCAAACATTAAAGAAGCCACCTGAAATTAAAAAGAAAGATTAGGCCGAACATAAGATCTAAAACTATTCGACTTCCATCTACCGATATGTTTAATAACATTCTCATTAAAGCCAAGCATGGCCGCTTCCGTGGCTGCCCCTATCCTGAAAGAGTGAGATGTAATTTTCAAATCCCCTAGGTTCAAATAAACCAAACACTTTTTCAGGACAGCCGAAAACTGGTAAACCGTCACTGGTTTCCCATCCACATGAATGAGAAAATGTCGAGATAAAGCCGGCCTTAAAGACAAATAATGCTGCAGAAGAGTAAAAACACAAACACGAGAACCCAAATTTTTCCTCAAAGTGATCCATTTTCCACGACCCAACTGATCGGTTTTACTCTTTCGCAACAGTATCTGAACGCAATCCATCTTTACCACTACATCCTGAAACAAAACACCTGTGCTGTCCCTAAGTGTACGAGGAAGGAGTTCGGAAATCCGAAAAGCCCCAAAAAAACAAAGATAAAACGCAACTCGGAACAGCACAGCCTCATAAGGGGAAAAACATACTATATCAGTAGCGACCCCAATAGAAGCCAATAAGTCGGCAGAAACAGGCAACCGAGAGTCAGGCAGTCTCATACGCTTGCGGTAGCCCCTCAAAGCAGCTTTTACAGTAAAAAATTGCAAACACGAACCGAAACCAGACAAACGAGCGAAAAATGAAACACCCGCTAAAATCTTTACAATATAAGAATATGAATAAGAATCAGAAATAAGATGGCGGAGGAAAGACAAAACCAAGCCTTCAGAGAAAGAAGCTTGTTCGAAACCTGACGACACCAAATAAGTACTCCATAATGACCACGCTGCTGAGTATGACGCCCACGTGGAAGGAGCTACCGAATTCTTAACCGATTGAAGAAGAGGGTCTACACCAGGTCCCATAAATGTTGAGGGCAAGAAGTGGAAAGCACATCTGCGTCCGGAACTAATTCCTTGAACTCGGAAATCTGTAAACGGGATAAACGATCAGCTATAACATTTACAACACCCGGAACATAACGAGCCTTAAGCCAAACATTCAAAGACAAACATCTAAAAACAATCTGCCGCAAGATGGTAATAACAGGCAAAGACTTTGATGAGAGACAGTTAATGGCAAACACTACACCTTTATTATCCGAATGAAGCAATATTCTCCTATTCTGAAAATGGACACCCCACAACACTAATGCTACCAAAACCGGAAAAATTTCTAACAGAACAATATTGGATGTCAAACCAGACACCTTCCACCTATGAGGCCACACTTCCGCCGACCAATGACCATTCCAAAAGGCACCATAACCGCAAGAACCAGCAGCATCCGTATACAACGCAAGCGCAGAAGCAGGGCAAAAAGGAGACTGCCAAATAGCGCGACCATTAAAATTTTTTAAAAATTCGCACCACACAATCAGGTCATCTTTAATCTCTTTTGTGATCCTAACAAAATGAAAAGGGGAAGACAAACCCGAAATGGCTCTATAAAGTCGCTTAGAAAAAACTCTACCCATGGGCAACACCCTAGCAGCAAAAGCTAGTAAACCCAATAATGACTGCAAAACTTTTAGCCTAACCTTTTCTCTAGTCAAGACAAAATCCAGCAAAGTCAGCATACGAACAATTTTATCCAATGGCAAACGGAATTCCATGGAAACCGTGTCAATCTGAATTCCCAAAAATTCAATACATGACGTAGGAGAAACAGACTTCTCCGGTGCCAAAGGAATGCCGAACTCCCTACACACAATCTTGAACAACGTAAAGAGGTATAAACAATCTTTCGAGCCTGCCTTCCCAATAAATAAAAAATCGTCGAGATAGTGAAGCAAATTATCTGAACCAGCACGCTGACCAACCACCCATTCGACAAAAGACGAAAAAAGCTCAAAATAATGACAAGAAAGGGAACATCCCATAGGGAGACATCGATCGAAAAAGAATTCACCTTGAAAACAAAAACCTAGAGAATTAAACGCAGCAGGAATAATCGGAAGCAATCTAAAAGCCGATTTGATGTCCGCCTTAGCTAGCAAAGCTGACCTCCCAATTTTACTAATTTTAGCCAAAGCATCGTCAAACGACGCATACTGGACAGAACAAAGAAGTGGATCGATCTCATCATTCAAAGACCACCCTTTTGGATATGATAAGTGGTGTATTAACCGAAAAGTATTAGGTTCCTTTTTCGGAATAATACCTAATGGAGAAATTCTAAAAGCTGAAAATGGAGGAGTCGCAAAAGGACCAGCAATCCTACCATCAGCCAATTCCTTATCCAGTTTTTTTCGAACTTCAGCAGTATGTAAAGCAATAGAAGGCAAATTATCAACCACTACACAGCCTGACCCCGTAAAGGATGGCAACACAAAACCATGTAGAAAACCATCATGCAAAATGAGTGCCTTCTGTTGATCTGGATACTGACGGAGCCATGGCAACATGTTTTGGAGTTTCACTGGAGTGATTGCTTTTAAGAAAAAGCTCCTTTGAAGCATTTGAGGAAACTGTAGATAATTTCTTGAAACAGCGGGTCGCCGGGTGAGAACCTGCACAAAAATTGCATTCATGCTTAAATTTGCAAGAATTTGGCCACTTGCATTGTCCATCATTAAAATGAAAACACACACCTTTTCTGTAAACGTTAGTAGGAGTCGCAGGCTGCTTAACGAATTGCTTTTGTGGCAACAAAAGATTCAGCCACAATCCGACGTCTTTTACACCCCATTTTAATGTCTTATGCACCGACAACTTCTGTCTAAACGATTCGTCGTATGCGAACCAAGACAGACCAGGGAAGTTTTTATAAGCCTCAAGTATAATTTCAACATGCTGAAACAACCCACAACATAAGTCAGGCCTCTTTTCACCCAAAACACCAGCATAAATACAGAACGCTTGCAGCCAGTTATTAAAAGACCGTGGCATTTGTTTGCGCTTCTCATCTTTAAATTCGGCAACGTCACTCCTATCACCTCTATAATCCTTAGAAGAAGGGAGCAAAGACAAAAGATCAACATAATCACCCCTCCATATTTTATCTTTAATCGAAGAACCCAAGTGAAAACCCAAAGGCGACAATTCGCACGCAAGCACTTCCTTCAAACAAACTTCAGGGACTTGCAAGAAAGAATTGTCAACATTTGAAGGAGCATCAGCCACAGGCGTAGTCATGGCAACTGAAGTACAAACATTAGGCCCGATAGCAGCTGGAGCAAGCCATACAGGGGCAACACTCGGATTTAATGGCGTATGAGAAGTGACATTCTTAAAACTAGAAGAGAATTGCGACATTAACTCTGACATTGAATAAAAAAATTGTTTAAATTGTGACAATTCACTCGACTCACCCGACTCACCCGGGGCAGTCATAACAACCGGGACGGATGCATTATTAATGTCAGCAGGCTGATCTTGAAATGCCACCCCATCCGCAGTCTCCGAACGATCAGATCCACCTGAAACAACAGCAACCTTAGCACGATTAAAATCTGACTGAAGCAATAATGAATGATTCTTTTTGGAGACATCATTCCTATTTAAAAAATTCACATCCACAGGTTCAATATTTATTTCAGTAGGCACAAGCAAACCAGCATAATTATGCCGTTTTTTTATCACTTTACCTTTCTTTTTAGAGACCTGGCGGACCGGGGATTCGAACCTGCGGGGCCGCTTCAATTGCCTGTGTGAATGACGACTACTTCGTGTAGCTGCGTCATAAGGATCAGGGCCGGAATCCGAAGGCCGAGCGAAATCCGAAGCTGGAGGCGGGCCTGTAGAGACGGCGTCAGAAGGCGGGACCATAGGCGGAAACACAGGGAACGAAGGCAGACGAGCAGAGCCAAAACTGACAGGAGGAGCTCGGGAGATCAGCTGGGATTGAATGCCGGAACCTGAAGGGGGGGATTCCCCCATATCAACATCCGGGACCGGAGACACGGAGAAATGCTGAGGGAAGCCTTGAGATGCAGGCGCCGAAGGGGGAGAAGACAGAGACAGGCAGCGGCGCATCCATTCGCCACCATCATCCGCAGCAGCGCGCTCCATCATTAACTGCAGTAAGCCTTCCATAGCAAAGTACAGCACAAGCTTCTTCTGTAATCTTCTCTTCTTCTGACAGTTGAGATGACGCATCCTCTTTCTTTTATAGGTACCCTGCTCGTGCCAGAGGATCGTTTATTGGCTAACTGTTACTAATTTCAACCTATCTCAGGTAAGTATATATTTTTTTTTTTTTTTTTTTTTTTTTTTTTTTTTTTTTAAACTTTAATTTTACTCATGTCTATCATAATCCCATATGTGGTGGGGACGGGGGACATTTTATGCCCCATCCCTCACTTGTTAAAACAATCCGATGCACATAGGACAGACACCATCAGATGGTTAAAAATGATAAACTCAGGTTTAAAAGGCAAACTAATTCACTCAAAGGCTCAGACAAAGCGCACATATTTGTCAGCAAAAGCAGCCATAAATTAAATGAAAAAAAATGTGTCAACATGGTAAAATATAATTAAAATGTCCAGTATACATGAGACAGACGCCATTAAAGATTGAAACTAGTAAAAGTCAGGTTTAAAGGCAAATAGTTCCACTCAAAGCTCAAACAAGGGGTAAATATTTGACAGCAATGACAGGATCGGTTAAGGCTGCCAGGTATCGCAGACGATACCGAGTAGGCAAAGGAAGGGGTCGAGAGCCTTCAGAAACCAATATAAATAAGAACAAAGTAGATACTAAGTGACCACCAAGGGGCACAAAAATTCTAGGTTCTAAATCAATGGGTATACCGAAGGTGACAGAATGCTCAGACGATAATATATTGGACTATGCATCAGTTCTCCTAAGATACAGCTATAATTAATATTCTAATATCAATATTGCGCACTAGATACAAATATTTATAAAAGACAGTCTTCAAAGTACTAACACGTAGATCATCATAAAATATTACGTAAACATTAATAATAATAAATATTAATTTAAGAGCACAGTCACTAAATAAAAAGGATCATTAATAATTCGATATAAAACAATTAAGATCAAACTCAATATTATGTCCAAGGGGGAATAAAGTATGCAATTCATGAATCCAACGAGATTTTGCCTGACTTAATTTTCTCGGTATACCCATTGATTTAGAACCTAGAATTTTTGTGCCCCTTGGTGGTCACTTAGTATCTACTTTGTTCTTATTTATATTGGTTTCTAAAGGCTCTCGACCCCTTCCTTTGCCTACTCGGTATCGTCTGCGATACCTGGCAGCCTTAACCGATCCTGTCATTGCTGTCAAATATTTACCCCTTGTTTGAGCTTTGAGTGGAACTATTTGCCTTTAAACCTGACTTTTACTAGTTTCAATCTTTAATGGCGTCTGTCTCATGTATACTGGACATTTTAATTATATTTTACCATGTTGACACATTTTTTTTCATTTAATTTATGGCTGCTATTGCTGACAAATATGTGCGCTTTGTCTGAGCCTTTGAGTGAATTAGTTTGCCTTTTAAACCTGAGTTTATCATTTTTAACCATCTGATGGTGTCTGTCCTATGTGCATCGGATTGTTTTAGATTTTGACATATCCTGCAATCATTTAACCTACGGCTCAGGGCTCCGAGGCTAGCGTCATCTTGTAGCCAAACTAGCATTGCCTGTCACCCCCTTGCTAACTGCCTGTTATCTTGGAACTCACCATCGGAAAAAGAAACTATGCATTTGCAGCACTGGTCTCTTTATCCATATTCATCAATTATGGACCTTTTTTATTTAATATCTTCTGCCCAGTGATGTTTATTAAAACATCTTTTAATCTAGAGGCCCTTCCTGGAGTGGTTGGAAAACCATCTCTAGCTACCTGTTTAGCCGTATGCAATCATTTTTGGTCCAATATAGACGCTGTCTCTGCTATTTGCTTGACACATCTGTTTTCGTTACTATCACCGGAGGGTTGCTCTGATAACAACAGTGTAACCTTTTTCTTATTGCCACAGAGTTATAGATCTAACAACTTAACTATAATCCTGCTGGCAACCAATATGCTACTTCACTTAGCGCTGCCTAAGGAAATTATGTTCGCTCTTGATTATCTCTTATTTGATTGCCCCATGTTTAATTAAAAAGAAATAGTATAGCTAACATTCACTCTCCATTCAAACTTTGGGTGGTATGGTTGTTGTGGCAACCATCATGCCACCACATTTAGCGCTGCATAATCTAAGTATGTCCGCTTTTAAATGCTTTTAATTTAATTACCTTATGCTAAATGAAACATCTACTTTCCATTTAAACTTAGTTTTATGGTTGCTTTGGCAACCATTATGATATCTGATTGAGCGCTGCTGAGTTCTAAATGCATTCCGCTTTGTCATGCCTTTAATTGATTGCCCCATGTATATTATTAACTTTAACTAGAACCCTCACTTTCCACCTTGAAACTGTAGCGTTATGGTTGATTATCTCTTGTTTGATTGCCCCATGTTCAATTAAAAGAAATAGTTTAGTTAACGCTCACTCTCCATTTAAACTGTGGGTGGTATGGTTGTTGTGGCAACCATCATGCGACCGCATCCAACGCTGCTTAATTGTAGTATGTCCGCTTTTAAATGTCTTTAATTGAATTACCTGATGTTAAATGAAACATTTACTTTCCATTTAAACCTAGTTTTATGGTTATTTTGGCAACCATTATGATATCTGATTGAGCGCTGCTGAGTTCTAAATGTATTCCGCTTTGTCATGCCTTTAATTGATTGCCCCATGTATATTATTAACTTTAACTAGAACCCTCACTTTCCACCTTGAAACTGTAGCGTTATGGTTGATTATCTCTTGTTTGATTGCCCCATGTTCAATTAAAAGAAATAGTTTAGTTAACGCTCACTCTCCATTTAAACTGTGGGTGGTATGGTTGTTGTGGCAACCATCATGCGACCGCATCCAACGCTGCTTAATTGTAGTATGTCCGCTTTTAAATGTCTTTAATTGAATTACCTGATGTTAAATGAAACATTTACTTTCCATTTAAACCTAGTTTTATGGTTATTTTGGCAACCATTATGTTATCTGATTGAGCTGAGTTTTAAGTGTATTCCGCTCTGTTATGCTTTTAATTGATTGCCCCATTTATATTAATTAATTTTAACTAGAACTTCTACTTTCAACCTTGAAACTGTAGCGTTATGGTTGCTGTGGCAACCATCATGTTACTTATGCAGCACTGCTTAACTCCGATTATACCGACTGTGAATGTCGGTAACCAATTTGCTGCATGTGTAGTCAGGCGTTAACGTTTAAGTGTAAACTGTAGCCCGATGGTTATTATGGCAATGAAATATGCCGCCTCAGCTAGTGCTGTCTGCTTCGGTATGTTTCTTATTGATTATATAATTATCGGGGACCTGTGTGCTCGCTTCCTGTGCAACTTAATTGTTGCCTTATAAACTGCCATAACTTTACTGTGACCCTTATAATTTAAAAAAATGTATGGTGCAGTGGCAATTGCCATTTTTTATTAAGTCATTGATATGTATATTCTAAATATTTTTATTCACCCCTGTTTTTAATTGCCTAAAGTAATCATGCATCATTGCTTCAAGTTGTATTCAATTTTATCATGTGAATGGTAACTTATGGTTGCTTGGCAACACCTTTGTTATTTAAGTCACCACCGTCCATCTGACTCTGAAATCCTTTGAGAAAGCCACGTGGGCGTGGTGATACGCGTGAGGAGTCAGAGTCAGGTGACCTAAGTACGATCTCGGCCGGGATACGTGCTGTGTACTACTGCTGCTTGTAATTTAATTTATCAAACTGTAAGTTCATTTTATTTTTAATAAAAACATTTTTTTGAATACTGCACAATGGAATGTCTCCCTCTTTCTGCCCCCATGTTTGCGGGACTAATGGAGAGAGTGTAAACGGGCAGCAAGGATACATGTTTGGAGAAACCACACGGAAGTGATTTGTTTCCTTCCCTTCTTTCATTGAAAGGCTGTTACCCTCTAGCTCAAAGGTAAGAGGCTGGGGAAAACATTCTGTCGGCACCTTTTTGCATGAAAAAGGATCACTACAACCACACAAGGAGTGCACCCTGGGTAGAAGGAAGCATTGCACAGTTGCCGATTGTATCGTGTATGGGATCTGAAGCTTGATTGGCAACTTTTCTGCACTGGACACTTTATTGCATTTCATTTTATTTATTTATTTAGAACACATTGGATGTTTTAGTAAACATTGTCACTGTTTGGATTTTCACAGTTGTCGATTGTATCGTGTATGGGATCTGAATTTTGATTGGCAACTTTTTTTCTTTGCACTGGACACTTTATTTTTTATTTATTTTTTATTTTAGAACACACATGCTTGCTTACACATTCATTAGTTAACTTTATATTTCTTGCACTATTAGGATTGCATTATTTATATCTATTATATATATGATTATATATATATATTTTTTCATCTACTATTGGTGTGGGAACACTGTAAAGCCCCATACACACGGTCGGACAATCCGCGGACCAGGTCGGTCGGATCCTGTCCGTCGTACTTTGTCCGATGTTGGTGTTGCGTACACACGGTCGGACTACGTTGTCGGAATATCCGGTCTGCAAGAACGTCGTGACGTAAGTCGTCGTCCACGAGATTAGAAAAGGGAAGTTCAGCACCACGTCAGGCACCCGTTGGGCTCCTTCTGCTGATCCAGTGTTTATCGAGATTTAGTCGAAGTTTGGTGACTTAAGATTCGCGCTTCTCAGTTTTCTGACTCAGATCGTTACTGCTCTTCAGTTTGTGCTTGTCGTGCGTATCTGTTTATTAGTGCGTGTAGTCAGTTCGCATTTGTTGGTCATTGCGGCCTATATCTTGATATAGGACGCTTTGATTTGCACTGCTTATTGTCTGCTCGTTTCTGGTATTCATTTCGTTCTTTCAGGCCTTGCTGTTTATCGGTGCTTTCTGTTTGTCCGTTCTGACCAGCCGACCTTTTGTGACCTTGTGAGCGATGTTTCCCGTGCGTACTCGTCGCCGAGTTCGTGCTGTACGCGGAATTGGTGTCGGGCTTCTAGCTTTGAGCCAAGACCCGTCCATGAACAGAGTGACGAGGAGTATGTGGACCAAGAATTGGTTGCTTCAGCGTGACCAATTCTCGCACATGCCTTTGCTTCGTGAGATCCAGGAGAATAATCCTGATGATTTCAGGAACTTTCTCAGGATGACGGACCCCGATTTTCACCGTCTTTTGGCTTTGCTGACCCCCTTTATCAGCCGGCAGGATACCTGCATGAGACAAGCCATTACTCCGGAGCAGAGGCTTGTTGCCACGTTGAGGTACTTGGCGACAGGGAGAAGTCCTCAGGATTTGAAGTTCTCTTCAGGTATCTCTCCCCAGGCCCTGGGACTCATTATTCCAGAGACCTGTTCTGCCATCATCCAGGTCCTGCAGGAGGACTATATTAAGGTAACATTTCTCCTTTACTATTCCCTTCTATGTATGTTCTTTTTGCTAATGTCTTCTATTTTTGACCTCCTTCCCTAATTACCATGATTGCAATATGCTCTAATATGCTGTGCCCCTTTTCTCCTTCATGCATTTTCCCCTTCACTTACCTCACCAGCATGCTCTTCTGCCCCAATAGACACCTATGGCCTAGTCACCTAAGCAATGTATTTTGTCTGCTGCATAGTATTTTTTGCCCCCAAACACCCCCTAAAATATGCACAAATGTTTGCTGTGTGGTTTACTTCATGTAGAGCCCCTTTTTTTTATTGTTTTTGGTGGGGGGGGGGGGGGGGGGGGCAAACTCATTAGGAACCCCCTCCCCCAACTGCTCTGTCAGATGGTACCAATCCTCTATCTGCTGGCTTTCCCAAGGTCAATACACACTATATACCTACCTCTTTTTAGTGGGCATCTTTAGGGATGAATTCTGCAGCAAAGCATGTAGTGCAAGGGGCTGCCTCCATACTTTCCATTTCCTATTTTTTTGTGTTCTTTCCCTCCTATTAGCTTGCTTGGTAATTTCAGAATGTCACAATGTGCTTTCCTTTTTTTTTTTTTGGGGGGGGGGGGGGGGGGTTGAAATGTTAGTTTAGCTTTCCTGGGGGCTGCCAATAGTGTTAAGTACAGAGGGTCTGGCCAAACTAGCACACATTATTGAGCCATTTGCCAATCAATGAAGTGCAGAGGGTTACCTGTCCACCACCCCCCCCCCCCCCCCCCCCCAAACCCTAGTTATTGTCAAAGGCCCATCAGAAGTGGGGGGATTGATGGGGGGTGAGTAATCTGTGAAGGGGAGCCTCTACTTTTCTGTGCAAATACTTTCCAGCCTCCAATTTTATACAATGCTCTTGTTCCAAGATGTTGATTGTCTAATCTGCTTGCAATGTTTATGTGCAAAGTGACTAATTTTTTTTTCTTGTTTCACTCCACAGTTCCCTTCATCGCCACAGGAATGGCAGACTGTGGCCTCCCACTTTGCCAGCCGTTGGGACTTTCCTAACTGCGGAGGGGCAATTGATGGGAAACACGTCCGCATCGTCCCACCGCCCAACTCGGGGTCCCACTATTATAATTATAAAGGGTTTAATAGTGTAGTGATGTTGGCGGTGGTGTCGGCAACATATGAATTTATGTATGTGGACGTGGGGATGAACGGCCGGATCTCGGATGGTGGTGCCATTACGCACACAGAGTTCTACTGGCGTCTCCAAAGTGGCAGTCTGTGCTTGCCACCTCCAGAGGAGAATGCTGAAGGACTCCCCTTCGTCTTTGTCGCAGATGAAGCGTTTGCATTGACTCCCCATGTGATGAGGCCATTCCCGATGAGGACCCTCACCCCAGAACAGAGGGTCTTCAACTACAGGCTGTCCAGAGCCAGAAGAGTGGTGGAGAACACTTTTGGCATCCTGGCCAGCCGCTTCCGCCTGTTCTTGACGGCAATTAACTTGGCGGAATACAAACTGAACCACATAGTTCTTGCGTGTTGCATATTGCACAACTTCCTCAAAAGACATAACAGGAACTATGTGGTGCCCGTTGGCCCAGATGTGGAGGGCCCTCCAAATGCGGACCTCACAGCCCTTCAAGTGGCACGTCCAGGCTTGCCCCCTCTAAATGCCCGCGCGGTCCGCGAGCAATATATGGAGTACTTTGTGGGTAGGGGGGCCATTGCTCTGCCTGACGATGTGTGAGAGGCATTTTTTAATAAATCTGATATTTCAACCAACCTATGATTTCTTGTCATTTCATTATTCTTTTTTGCTTATTTTACCTTGAAATTTTTTCCCTTTGCCTTCGACAGTGGGAATGCACTTTCTGGGCAAAAGGAGGTAACAGTCTCTTCTTCCCAAAAAGATTAGTCTCATGTTGTGTGTTTGATACCTAATCTTTGGTCTAGATAAGGTTTGTACTGCCTAACTGACACCCAAAATACTCCTTTTCATCACCAGGTCAGACATGTGTGTATTCTCAAAAATGCTGTGCTCCGTGTTTTCGTACAAAGCACTGTGGGTGTCATTTACATAAGTCAAATCCACTATGCTCTACAAGTGCAGTGAAAAAGTGCCCTGGAAAAGAAACTTGCAGTGCAAAGTGGACTTGCCTTTAGTAAATAACACCAATTGGCCACCATATCCTTTCCATTTGACATACATAATGCATTGTGTTTTTGAAATAAGGAAGCCACACATTTAGAAAAATAAAAAAGTTTACTTTGAAAACATTCACAAGTGCGTTTACAATCTTCACGCCCAAACTGACAACATCTTGGTTATTTACAGCATTGCTTAGAAACATTCCGCAATTGGTAAAACCAGGCATGGAGCAAAACAGAACCTAGGAACTTGGAAAGTTCAACTTTGTAAAGTGAAGACAAGATCAGACATGACTATATGTTCAAAGTGTGTTTGATCTTGCCTTCATCACATGGGGGGGTCACCCCTGGAAAGTGGAAATTTAGAACATGCACACAATTTGGGTCTGAAAATGGTCATTAGATGGTAAAACACATGCCTAGAAGCTTCAAAAGTGCCATTTTCAATCATGGGGATGAATGGACGTTTTTTGGGGGTGCAACCCCTTCACCACAACCACTTTCGTAGTTCGTAAAGTGGTTGCACCCCCAAAAAAACGAGGGCATTCATCCACCATGATGGGAGCTAGCACATGTGGACACAATGTGTGCATGTTCCAAATTTCACACAGTTCTTAAGTTACAAATGTGTGTTAATTACTTGGTGCGTTTTCATATTTTTCCTAAAACATCAATGATGTTCTTCAATTTTTGTTGAACATCATTGATGTTTTGCTTTATGTAATCGAGATCTCTATTGCAGACCATTATCTCCCCGATGAGTACGTGGGCACTCTCTGTGGTAAAGTGCGATTTTTCTTCCACAACATCCACGTCACCTAAAAACCACAAACAAAAAAAAAAAATCGGGTGTTGGAAATGAGGCAGGCATACATTGATTAGCTTACCAGTAGCTTAGCTGTGTTCTCCCACACTCACCTGTTGTGGTGACAATTTCTCCAAGTTCGATGATCTCTCCTTCCTCCTCCTCCTCCTCTGCTTCTGCTGTTTCACCTTTTTTGGGAGGTGTTGGTTTTGGGGTTTCCTCAGACGGGCCAAGTTTTCGCTCCCCTATGAGAATGTACAAAAGGAAGATTTAGCAACACAATCTATTGAGGGCAGAAATAGGAAATGACAAACATTGCTTGAAAGTGACGGACACAATTTTTGTTTGGCCAGTTACAAATGCCAACTACATGAATGTAGTCACTTTGTAAAGGTGCTAAACTGACTAGCTTTTTGGTAGAAGTTTGTGTGATGGAGACCCCCCTCTAGTATCCACTGGAGCACATGTGTGGAAAAGCCTAATAAAAAGGTGGTTTGGGTGTCCCAGCACTAGTGCTCTAGAGTCCAGATGGGGAACCAGCTACTGGGTGACCTCTCCTTTACATTGAATAAATTGGCTTTACATTCTTGATGACATTTCTAGTGAGAACAAACTTCCTTTCCACAAATAAAACACCAAACATCGTATTATAAGTGGCCGATCGTTGCGTACGATCGAATGGACACACACACGACCATGACAGTGGCAGAAAGATCGAGGCTAAGTACGATCGAATGCACAGACGAACATGAAAGTGGCCATTTTGGAATGTACAACTTTGTAAAAATCAAACCACATGGAGCAGTATGCAAGCAAGAAATAAAACACAAAACACAACTACTTACTTTTTTGAAGAATTCGCTTGATCTTTCTGTACTGATCGGCCTCCCTCAGTTTCAGGTCTGACCAGCGTTTCCTCAGTTGCTCCTTGGATCGTTGTACCCCAAAATGATTGTACAGCCTTCTCACAACTTTAGACATGATCTTGGCCTTGCGGACATTGGGGTTGAGGTAAGGCCCATACTTCCCATCATAGTCGCTCCTCTTTAATATGTCCACCATCTCCAACATTTCTCCAAATGACATATTGGAGGCCTTGAATTTCAGGCTCCGGGATCGGGACGTTTCTGCCTCCGGACTTTCCTCGTCCTCCTCGTTGGTGGGATATTTGTGGCGCACCTGCTGTGTCCCCGCCATGTGCTCTCCCCACTGCGCTGTAAAGAGAAGGGGTGGGGAATAGACGAGAAAGATCGTCAGGGGCGGGCGGAGTTTGACGCATGCGCACTGTATATAAAACGTCACACGCCTGTGTCGTAGCCACGATCTGGGAGACGAGGGGAGAGAAAACTCACGCACGAGACGATCGCTACAAACGAAGGTACAATTGGACGTTGGTACATAACTAGCCTAGACTGATTCGAACTTGAGGCCTCTTTATGGAGAAGATTAGGAGAGTTTAGCCAGACATAATTTCTAGTGTTTTGTGTGGTGTTGTGTCTTGCAGAGATTATGAAGGGATTCAACGACATGAGTTTTCTCCCCCTCTTCATTGCCAAATACAGGGAATTTCCCATTTTATGGCAGGGTAAACACCCCCATTATAGCAACAAACCAAAGAGGCACGCAGCCCTGGAGGAACTTGTGGAATTTGTCAAGCCAAGGTTCCCCACGGCAACTGTTGATGCTATAAGAAAGAAAATTGGCAGCCTGAGGAGTGCGTATATCAGGGAGCGCAAGAAGGTTGTGAAGTCGGAAGAAACTGCAACTGCAGCAGATGAGGTCTATGTCCCCAAGCTCTGGTACTATCAGAGTCTACATTTTCTCAAAGACCAGACTGATGTCACGGAGCCACTCTCGACTCCTCCTTCCACGCTTCCTTGCGCGCAGGCCACCCCTGATGAGGCTTCCGAGGACCAACCTGGGCCTTCCAGTCTGGAAGAGGTGGAGGAGCCCAGCTTGTTCCAGGTATAGTAGTTTGGTTACCATTTATGTGAATAATGAATGATGTTCACTTAATTCAGGATACCCAATTGCTTAGTTCCTAACGTGTTTGACATATCAACTGACAGTAGTGTTGGAGACAGTTGGGGCCACAATCTAAACTGCAGGGCTGAGAATTGTATGGTTTTCTAATTGTAAACATTTTGCAACAGTCACAAGATGAGAATTGTGTGTGTTTGATGAACAAATAACTGAAACTATGTCCCTTTTTCATACACAGGAAGACCTCAGCCAGGAGGTGGCTGTGGAAGGTGGCAGTCAGGAGGAGGCAGGGGTTAGTGGCAGCCACCAGGTGGGTAGTGGCTAGGCCTCGGAGCCTGACTGACTCACAAATCCCTCTCCTCCGCCTTCCCTACAAAAGGGCGAGAAGGGGGGGTTATGCGCCAGAGTCAGCGCTCCGCATGATCAGAGAGGCTTCAGCCTCCCTACATGCCACACCCGCCGACGAGGAGACCTTTGGCTCGGTGGTTGTCACAAAAATGATGGGTATGGAGGTGAGGCAACGCAACATGTGTGAGGGGCTCATCCTCCATGTCCTAAATAAGGGTAGGGCTGGGGAGATGACCCCAGTCACACATGTTTGCCATAGCTACCATGCTCCGCCTCCTCCTCCTCCTCCTCCTTCTGCCACCCCACCAGCACGACAGCCACAGCGTGCAAGGAAGCGTGGAAGGAAGACCTGAGAGTGACGACCTGGAATCAGTCTGGTCTGAGAGAAGATGGAGCCTCTTGTAGTACCAGAGCCTGGGGACCTAGATGGCATCTGCTGCAGTTACGGATACTTTGGACTTCAGGACCAGATTGCACTCCCCTTAATATACGTACTCCTCAGGCCCCCAATTTTCTACGCTTGAAAAATGATGGTTGCCGTGGGGGGCCAAGGCTTTGCAAATTCCCCAAGTTTCACCATGGCTGCGTTCCTCTTTGGTTTGTTGCTGACACCTAAATAAAGGTCTTTTTGATTTGAAATAATCATTGACTATGTGTTTTACTTTTCTACAATGACAGATTATTTGTGAGTAGGCAGGTACATTTCACTAATCCTAAAGTAGAATTAACAAGGGGCACCAACAACCAACAAACTCCTAGTAAATTTAAGCAAGAAATACAAATGTTAATAATGTGGTTTTGCTAAGTTGAGACACACAACCCCCCTCCAAAAAAAAAAAAAAAAAAAACCTTCAAATATGTATTCCCAAAAAAAAAAAAAAAAAAAAGACAAATGATGCTAAAAATATAACAAAGATTCTTTTACGATCTGAGTAAAAATAAACATGTAGTGTATAAATGCTGAAAAGTAATAAAGAAGTAAGTTTGTGAGAAGTGCGGGTGAATAGGAGCAGCTAAAACATGTCATTCTTGTTGCATTGTAAAGAAAAAGAGAATGCGCTGCATTAAAGACATTTTAACACTGCAGCGTGACGAATGTGCTGTGTCGATTAGGAAAGGTAGTTTTACCTGACCGAGCGCTTCCGTCACAGAATTTCTTCTGAGCATGCGTAGCACTTTGTCCGTCGGACAACCGTACACACGATCGGATTTGGTGTGATCGGACCGTGTTGACGGTAAATTTTTCCAGCAGGAGATAAGACTTTGTCCGTCGGACAAACCGACGTACACTGTCCGATGGTGCATACACACGGTCTGATTTTTCAACAACATTGTCCGATCGGACAGAATCCATGAAAAAGTCCGACCGTGTGTATGGGGCTTTATGGTGGCTGCGGCATTTCTATTTCTATTCAGATTTTTATAGTGATTATTCCCCCTGGTGGTTTGCGCATTTGGTCCTCCCCCTGTACGCACATGTCTTGTCCTAGCCGCCATTTGGCTGAAAATCCTTGAGAAAAATGGCATGGCTACCCCATCACCCCCCCCCCCCACCCCAGCCCCTTTGGGTCATGTATGGATATTAAGGGGGACCCCGCACCCAAAATAAAAACCTATACCTACAACCCTATATACTCTGAACAGCAGTTACAGGCGGTGCAAACAAGACACGGACTGTAGGTTTGTTCTTAAGTAGAATCTGAACAGGTACATTATGAAGTGTAGCTCCATCCCCAAAAAATCTATTTTTAAGCTTTTTGGAGAACATAGGGAGGGGTTATCACCCCTGTAACATTTGCTGTCTTTGCACATCTGTTCAGAACATTTCACCTCACTTTCCGTCCCAATGACAAATGTTTTTGGAAAAAGTGGGGTTTTAATTGAAACAAGGATTGGTGATAAAGCATCAGTAGAGAGGAGATACCTTTTTCCCAAATTAAATCTAACAGGATAGAATTTCCCTTCCTAGGGGTAGATTTCCTCTCACTTCCTGTTTTCTCTTTCCGTTTGCAAGTAGGAGTCGTTTGTAAGTTGGATGTTTGAAAGTAGGGGCCTGCCGTATATACTCTGCAGAAATTTTCCCCATTAGATGTTGGTGTAGCCACAAGACTGTAAGCCCTCACAGTTACTTTTGGTGGGCACAGGAATGGGCCCTGCTGTGAGTTAATAGATCAAGATTTGTAATTGCATGCACCTGTTGAACAGGGCAGAAAAATTGGGCCTTTTGGTGGTGGTGGTGGGGTGGGGGACGGTGTTGCCACAAGACTGTAAGCCCTCACAGTTACTCTTGGTGGGCGCAGGAATGGGCCCTGCTGTGAGTTATTAGATCAAGATTTGTAATTGCATGCACCTGTTGAACAGGGCAGAAAAATTGGGCCTTTGGCGGTGGTGGTGGACGGTGTTGCCACAAGACTGTAGGCCCTCATAGTTACTCTTGGTGGGCGCAGGAATGGGCCCTGCTGTGAACTATTAGATCAAGATTTGTAATTACACGCCCCTGTTAAACAGGGGCTGAAAAATTGGGCCTTAGACATTGGTGCTGGTGCCACAACACTGCAACCCCTCACAGATACTGTACTCTTAGCACAGCAATGAGACCTGTTGCAAAGCATTGCCTAAAAATTGTAATTACACGCCCCAACAGGGGCTGAAAAATTGTGCCTTAGGCACTGGTGCTGGTGCCACAACACTGCAACCCCTCACAGATACTGTACTTGGAGCACAGCAGTCACACCTGTTGCGAAGCATCTTTTTAAAAAATTGTAATTACATGCCCCTGTTATACAGGGGCTGAAAAATTGGGCCTTAGGCATTGGTGCTGGTGCCACAACACTGCAACCCCTCACAGATACTGTACTCTTAGCACAGCAATGAGACCTGTTGCAAAGCATTGCCTAAAAATTGTAATTACACGCCCCAAACAGGGGCTGAAAAATTGTGCCTAAGGCACTGGTGCTGGTGCCACAACACTGCAACCCCTCACAGATACTGTACTTGGAGCACAGCAGTCACACCTGTTGCGAAGCATCTTTTCAAAAAATTGTAATTACACGCCCCTGTTATACAGGGGCTGAAAAATTGTGCCTTAGGCACTGGTGCTGGTGCCACAACACTGCAACCCCTCACAGATACTGTACTTGGAGCACAGCAGTCACACCTGTTGCAAAGCATCTTTTTAAAAAATTGTAATTACATGCCCCTGTTATACAGGGGCTGAAAAATTGTGCCTTAGGCACTGGTGCTGGTGCCACAACACTGCAACCCCTCACTGATACTGTACTCTGAGCACAGCAATAAGACCTGTTGCAAAGCATTGCCTAAAAAATGTAATTACACGCCCCTGTTAAACAGGGGCTGAAAAATTGTGCCTTAGGCACTGGTGCTGGTGCCACAACACTGCAACCCCTCACAGATACTGTACTTGGAGCACAGCAGTCACACCTGTTGCGAAGCATCTTTTTTAAAAAATTGTAATTACACGCCCCTGTTATACAGGGGCTGAAAAATTGTGCCTTAGGCACTGGTGCTGGTGCCACAACACTGCAACCCCTCACTGATACTGTACTCTGAGCACAGCAATAAGACCTGTTGCAAAGCATTGCCTAAAAATTGTAATTACACGCCCCAACAGGGGCTGAAAAATTGTGCCTTGGGCACTGGTGCTGGTGCCACAAGACTGCAACCCCTCACAGATACTGTACTTGGAGCACAGCAGTCACACCTGTTGCGAAGCATTTTTTTTAAAAAATTGTAAGTACACGCCCCTGTTATACAGGGCTGAAAAATTGTGCCTTAGGCACTGGTGTGGTGGCATGGATCATTGAGGAGGAGGAAGAGGATAGTCAGTGAACATAACAGGACAGTCACTCAGCATCAGCATAGGCAGTCTTGAAGGGATGTGACATTATAAATTATTCGTTATATCCGCTTCAGGTGCCTGGTAGCTGGTGGTGATCCAAGACTGATTCATTTTTATGAAGGTCAGTCGATCAACCGAGTCGGTGGACAGGCGCACCCTATGATCGGTGACAAATCCTCCAGCAGCACTAAATGTGCGTTCGGAAAGAACGCTGGATGCAGGACAGGCCAGTAGCTCAATTGCATACTGTGCAAGCTCTGGCCATTGATCCATCCTCAGGACCCAGTAAGCCAGAGGATTTTCGGTGGGAAAGGTGTCCAAGTCTGACCTTGCCCCTAGGTATTCCTGCAAAATGTATATCAGACGCTGGCGATGGTTGCTGGAACCGATCATACCTTGGGGCTGCGGACTAAAAAATTGTTTGAACGCATCGGTCAGACGTCCACCTTCCCCACCGCTCCTTCTGCTACTGACCGAAGCCTCAGCAACTCGTCGTCCAGGACCAGGAGTTTGTAACCTCCCAGTTTCTGGGAACGCGTTGCACAGACCTTTCTGCAAGGCCTCCCTGAGATGTCTCATCCTCTGCTCCCTCTGCGACGGCAAGATAAGGTCCGCAACCTTACCCTTGTACCGTGGATCAAGGAGAGTGGCCAGCCAGTGCTGGTCCCTCTCCTTGATCCGAAGAACACGAGGATCCTTCCGCAGGCTTTGCAGGATCAGGGAGGCCATGCAGCGTAGGTTAGCTGAGGCATTCGGTCCGGAGTCTTCTGGGTCACTGAGGATGACATGATCGCCAGCCACCTCCTCCCAGCCACGTACAAGTCCACTGGTTTGTTGGGACTGTACATCATCCCTAAAAGACTGCTGCTGCTGATGCTGAGTGCCAGGCTCCACCTCCATGCTCACACAATCCTCTTCCTCCTCCTCCTCCTCCTCATCCTCTTCCTGTGTGATGGGTGGGACAGAAGGAACACTGTCTGGATAAAGGGGGCCTTGAGAGGCAAGGAAGTCCTCCTCTTCCTGCCTCTGTTCTGCCTCAAGTGCCCTGTCCATTATCCCACGCAGCGTATGCTCCAACAGGTGGACAAGAGGTACAGTGTCACTGATGCATGCACTGTCACTGCTCACCATCCTCGTGGCCTCCTCAAATGGTGAGAGGACAGTGCATGCATCCCTGATCATGCTCCACTGGCGTGGGGAAAAAAAGCCAAGCTCCCCTGACCCTGTCCTGGTGCCGTAGTCGCAAAGGTACTCATTGATGGCCCTCTGCTGCGTGTGCAGTCGCTGCAGCATGGCCAACGTTGAGTTCCACCTGGTGGGCATGTCACATATTAGGCGGTTCTTGGGCAGGTTCAGCTCCTTTTGCAGCTCAGTCAGCCGAGCACTGGCATTATAAGATCGGCGGAAATGCACACAGACTTTCCTGGCCTGCCTCAGGACATCCTGTAAGCCTGGGAACCTGCCCAAGAACCGCTGCACCACCAGGTTGAGGACGTGAGCCATACAGGGCACATGGGTGAGCTGCCCCTGTCGCAGGGCAGAGAGGAGGTTGGTGCCATTGTCAGAAACGACCATTCCTGGCTTAAGCTGGCGTGGCGTCAACCACCTCTCGGCCTGCCCCTGCAGAGCTGCCAGAACCTTTGGCCCAGTGTGGTTCCTGTCCCCCAAACACACCAGCGCAAGCACGGCATGGCATCTTTTTGCCTGCGTACTTGCGTAGCCCCTTGTACGCCTACGGAGCACCGCTGGTTCCGAGGACAGAGCACTGGAGGAAGAAGAAGAGGAGGGGGTGGAGGAGAGAGGTGTGTCACAACCAGTAGTAGCATTTTGGAGGCGTGGTGGCGGAACAACCTCCAACACTACTGCACCTTGTCCTGCATCCCTCCCAGCTGCCAATAGAGTGACCCAATGGGCCGTGAAAGAAAGATAACGTCCCTGTCCATGCCTGCTGGACCATGAGTCAGCGGTAATATGCACCTTACCGCTGACCGCCCTGTCCAGCGAGGCATGGACATTGCCTTCCACATGCCGGTAGAGAGACGGAATCGCCTTCCGTGAGAAAAAGTGGCGTTTGGGAACCTGCCACTGAGGAACCGCACATTGAACAAACTCACGGAAGGGGGCCGAGTCTACCAACTGAAAAGGCAGCAGTTGAAGTGCTAGCAATTTAGCCAAGCTAGCATTCAACAGCTGGGCATGTGGATGGCTGGGAGTGTACTTCTTTCGACGGTCCAGCAGCTGGGGCAGGGAAATTTGCCTGCTACAATCGGACCTCGGTGTACTGCAAGTACTTGGTTGTGACACACCTAATTCTACACCTTCAGTCCTCTCAGAGCAGCTTTCAGAGAGGACTGAAGATATAGTGGGGATGGAGATCCCAGCTGATGAGGAGCAAGGAGAGGTCCGCTTTGTTCTTTGGTGTGGGTCTTTTATGTGTGCTTGCCAACGAGCTGCATGGCAGGTCGACATATGTCTGCTCATGCTTGTGGTGCCCAAGCGGCTGATGTTTTGGCCACGCGAGATACGCTTGAGACAAATATTGCAAATAGCAGTGGTGCGATCTGATGCACTCGTCTCAAAAAAGGCCCACACCAAAGAACTTTTCTGATAACGTGCAGAGGCAGCGCCCTGCACAGGCGGAGCTCTGCGGTGTGGTACAGTTGCTGTGCTGGCCTCAAGCTGGCCTCCAGGGGGCATCCTGACTCGTTGGACATGTGACGCCGCATCCTCCTCCTCCTCATCCTCCTCCTCCTCCTCTCTCCCTTCAGGCACCCACGTGGAGTCAGTGACCTCATCATCCCCTCCCTCTTCACCACTAGAGAAAACCTGGCAGTAAGCTGCAGCTGGTGGAACAGTACTGCCAGATTGCTGTCCTTCAGCATCCCCTCTCTCTGCGCGCACACTACTGACTTCCTTAAGCTGGGTATCATCATCCGAGCCTTCGAATCGTTGGGCATCCTCCTGGAGTATGTACCCAACACTGTGCTCAAAGAGTTCGGGGGACTCCTCAGGAGGACATGGTGGGTCTAGGGAAGGGGTGGCTGATGATGCCATTGAGTACGCGTTGGCAGGTGCTCTGCCAGTACCCTGAGCCTGGGTGAGAGAGGATGAGGAGGATGAGGAGGGCTTGGTCATCCATTCTACCAAGCCTTCAGCATTATGCGGCTCCACATGTCCAGCTGCCGAAAACAAAGACAAGCGTGTCCCATGGCCACGTGCTGATGACGATGCACGACCACGTCCACGGCCAGCACTGTTGTCTCTAGAAACAGAGCGTGCCTGCCCTGTGTTCTTGCCTCGGCACGCTCTGCCTCTCCTTGGCGGTCTTCCAGCCATTGTAGTCGGTAGTGTATATAGTATAAAAAATAGAGCTCCTATGTGTGCTCACAACACACTGTAGGTCCTATGGGTGCTGACACTAACACACTATAAGTCCTATTGGTGCTTCTGGGAAGAAAATATAGGAGCTCTGTGTGATGCCACTAACACACTAGAAGTCCTATGGGTGCTGCTGGGAAGAAAATATAGAAGCTCTGTGTGATGCCACTAACACACTAGAAGTCCTGTGGGTGCTGCTGAGAAGAAAATATAGGAGCTCTGTGTGATGCCACTGACACACTAGAAGTCCTATGGGTGCTTCTGGGATAGAAAATATAGGAGCTCTGTGTGATGCCACTAACACACTAGAAGTCCTGTGGGTGCTGCTGAGAAGAAAATATAGGAGCTCTGTGTGATGCCACTAACACACTAGAAGTCCTATGGGTGCTTCTGGGAAGAAAATATAAGAGCTCTGTGTGATGCTTCTAACACACTAGAAGTCCTATGGGTGCTTCTGGGAAGAAAATATAGGAGCTCTGTGTGATGCCACTAACACACTAGAAGTCCTATGGGTGCTTCTAGGAAGAAAATATAGGAGCTCTGTGTGATGCCACTAACACACTAGAAGTCCTATGGGTGCTTCTGGGAAGAAAAATATAGGAGCTCTGTGTGATGCCACTAACACACTAGAAGTCCTGTGGGTGCTGCTGAGAAGAAAATATAGGAGCTCTGTGTGATGCCACTAACACACTAGAAGTCCTATGGGTGCTTCTGGGAAGAAAATATGGGAGCTCTGTGTGATGCCACTAACACACTAGAAGTCCTATGGGTGCTTCTGGGAAGAAAATATAGGAGCTCTGTTTGCTGCCACTAACACACTAGAAGTCCTATGGGTGCTTCTGGGAAGAAAATATGGGAGCTCTGTGTGATGCCACTAACACACTAGAAGTCCTATGGGTGCTTCTGGGAAGAAAATATGGGAGCTCTGTGTGATGCCACTAACACACTAGAAGTCCTATGGGTGCTGTTGGGGTGCAGTGCTGTGCTAATAGCACTGCGGTTGGTACTACTGAAATACTGTACTAACAGTAAAACACGCACCAGACTAATCCCCAGCAGCAGCTAATAACACACTAACTGTGCAATCAGCAGCAATGAACGATCAATGACTTAGGTAGCAATGGTTTAGCAAAGAAATAGCCAATGGTTTAGCAAATAAGAGCAAATCTTTCTGGAGCAATGAATCAAGCTAAGACACAGAATCAGCAGACTGATCTCTCCTAAAGCCGGAACTCATGTGACCGGCACCGACGGCGTGGCGGCCTTTTAAATGGTTGGGCGTGTACTAAAGCCCCTGAGCTTTAATTGGCTACAGGCGTCCTGCCTGTAGCCAATTATTGCTCTCCGAGTTTCCGGCGCTGTGATTGGCCAAGCATGCGGGGTCACAGTGCATGCTTGGCAAATCATCAGCCAGCAATGCACTGCGCCGGCCGCAATGCATTGCGGGGCCGCTCGCATCACACGAATGTCCGTGGGTTCGCATCGAGCACCGGGCCCATCCCTAATGTGGAAGTGTATTTACAAAGTGTTGTAGTTGATAGAATTTCCATTTACCGTATATACTCGAGTATAAGCCGAGTTTTTCAGCACATTTTTTTGTGCTGAAAGTGCCCCTTTGGCTTATACTGGAGTGAAGCACTTTTCTGCAGCAGAGAATGATATTTTCCGACCTGATTTTGGGGCCCCGTATCTCGGGGCCACTTAGTGCTAGGAACCCCAAATTTGGTATGCATACCCAATGGAACTAGCACTACAACATATCAATTTGGGGTTCCTAGCACCAAGTGGCCCCGAGATACGGGGCCCCAAATTCTGTTCGGAAAATGTCATTCTCTGCTGCAGAAAAGTGCTTGACATTTTCCGACACGACTTTGGGGTCCCTGTATCTCTCGTATCTCCGAGATACAGGGCCCCAAAGTCGGTCAACTGTGTCTATCTGCAGAAATGTCATTTCGGGACCCTTTGGGTCCAGAAACCCCAAATTTTGTCTGCAGCTAGGGGGCATCTAGGAACCCTTAAGTTCCCTTGAAGTTCGGGGGACCTATGGCTGCAAATGGGCACAGTGAGGCATGCAAATGGGCACAGTGAGGCTGCAAATGGGCATTGTTGACCCTCTTTTCCACTTACAGTAGCTGCGCATTTCTCACCCTAGGCTTATACCCAAGTCAATACGTTTTCCCATTTTTTTGTGGTAAAATTAGGTGCCCCTGCTTCTGGGTCGGCTTATACTCGAGTATATACGGTACTTATCTTCCACTTATTGGGTTCTTCTAGCTCTACTCGTGTTTTCATTCTTCCTTTAATAGTTATATCTCTCAATTGTGGGTTTCTTATCTTGTGATCAGCGAATATCTCATTCCCCAGTGTAAAAAAATGTGTTCCAGTGAGGGCCATTAACGGTAAATTATATATCCATTCATTTTTCCGACGTAGTGTGTCCCAAATTTTAAAAACATTTTTAGTCAATTTGTGAGTTTCCAAATCCATTACTCTAAACTTTCGTGGTATCCATATATTTTTGTGCAATGTGGTCCTACTTATTGTGTTTTCCATCGCCACCAACTTTTTTTCACTATTTCCGTTTTTCCCCTCGGATAGATTGATAGCAGCGCAGCCATTGGCTCCCGCTGCTATCAATCAAATCCAATGATGCGGGCGCCTGGGGGGCGGGGCCAAGTCATACATTCGGCGTCTATGGACGCTGAACGATGGACTTGGGAGTGCGCCCACAAGGTAACCCCCCCGGGAGAGTGCTTCTCCTGGGGGATTATCTGATGTGGGAAGGAGCCACGAGAGCCACCGAGGGACCCTAGAAGACAGTGTTAGGGGCCACTCTGTGCAAAATTAACAGAACAGTGGAGGTAAGTATGATATGTTTGTTTTTGTTTTCTTTTTTAAATAAACAAAGCTTTACAATCACTTTAATTGCTCAAATATATTTTTATTTACACATTTTATTTATTTATTCATTTATTTATTTATTTTTCTCTATTGTCCTTTAGATTCTAAGCCCATACCATTATTGAACCAGATTGGTTCATGCATATACACACTTATATCATATGCTACTTTACTTCTATGCTGTTATGACTGCATCTATTGATACATATGCATTTATGTTTCAGTTGACATTATTAATGGATGCTGGGAGATCTTTGGTAACACCCCCCCCCATCGCCACCATGTCTGCCCCCATTTCTGCTCTGTTGGGTTGGTTTGTCCTCTGCCTCCTCGGCTTCCGAGCCGGACGCTCATTACTGTCGCCTCTGAGTATTCAGCATTTGGTAGTCTGAACCAGCCTTTGGTGAGTATAGGGCCATGCGTTTTGGACCATCTTGACTAATTTCCATGACACCATCTCTGTGTTGATACTTATTTGGCTTATTATACCCCCTACAGATATAATACCCACGCATCTACCACTGATGAAGCAAGCATGGTCTTGCGAAATGTGTTGAGCTACTTTTCATTTTTTACTGTATGTATCATTTCAGTGGCTTGGCTATGATTCATGTTTATGTTTGCAAGACAATTTTAATACATTTTGAGACTGCATTTACTCTGTCAATTGTTGGCTAAATGCATTCACCTAATTTACAGTCCCGGGCAATTTCCTGTTTTTTGTAGAACAGCAGTTCTAGCTTTGCTGAAGAGGTGTCCCTTATACAGATAAGTCTTTAGGCCATTTCTAAATTTCTAGGTAAAATATTTCACACTTCCATTAGCCTATGGGTGGTATTGTGGTGTTAAGATGTGCTTTATTGCCTTTGATTTAAAAAAAAATGTCTCAAACTATTTAAAAAAAAAAAAAAATGTTGACCATTGTTGGTAATGAATTCCAGTAGTAATATCACCGAATGTCTCCTTCCTGTATCTACCGAACACTCCCCAGTGAACTCTCCAGACTAGGCTCCCAAGTGGGGTGAAAAAACGGATCCTAAAAGATAGGCCCCCAGCTCTGTCACAGCTGGGACCTCAAAGAATGGTTGCTGTAATCAGGATATTTCCTACAGTTACGGGTAGCCACCCCCATCCATAGAGTTGGATTCCCTCCAGCAGAGAGAAGATAGAGTCCTGCTGCTTTAAATCTCACACTATTTATAGGCCTCTCCAGCCACCTTTTGGGCACACTCCCCCAAAGATTGGATGGAGCATATTAAACATTCAGGCTGAGATTTGCTCTGCTCAACCCTTTATGGTCCAGAAGCCTCTGGAAGACAGGGAAGCGCAATCAAACCTGCAGTCTATGAGATCCAGAGCAGCCTAAAACAATCAACAACTGCTACACTGATTACAGAGGAGCCCCCCCAAAAAGAACTTAATCTGCCTACCTACCTAGCAACCTAACTAGAAGGGTACTACAAATTTAATTATTACGTTTTATTCCAACATACTACACTATCAGCCCGGCTTTCACACTGGAGTTAAAGGGGCAGGATTTTTTCATGCGGTGAACAGGCGCTATTTTTAGCGCTGCACCGCATGAAAAACGTCCCAGTGTGAAAGGGGCCTAAGGCTTTCATTTTCCATAATCCATTATTTACCAAAAATTATCTTTAACTCTTCCAGCTGGCTGTTTTTCTTACTATCTAGTGCAGTGTTTCTCAACTCCAGTCCTCAAGGCGCACCAACAGGTCATGTTTTCAGGATTTCCATTATTTTGCACAGGTGATTTGATCAGTTTCACTGCCTTAGTAATTACCACAGCCATTTCATCTGAGGGAAATCCTGAAAACATGACCTGTTGGGGCGCCTTGAGGACTGGAGTTGAGAAACACTGATTTAGTGGCAGAAGCAATATTTCCAGTCATTATTATTGTGATTGTCTAACAGTTATCACATGATCGCAAGCCCATCTCCAGCTCCTGTCCATAAACAATGACCAAAAACTGTTGGTGACAGTGGTTGTGTTGCCACATAAATGCTGTGTTGTGTTGCCACATAAATGTGCACGGTGGCCTGACTTTAAGGGGTTAAAAAAAGGATGTGCCAACATTTTGAAAGATAATAGGATGTAATACATTGGAAAACAACTTTCATCAAAGCTGTGAGCTACTGTAGTGGAGTTTATACAAGGCCAACATGGAAGTGAATAAAGGAAGAAGAGCAGAAGGTGGTGTCTGGTAAAACACAACATGTACATATATTTGTAACTGTTCCCCTAGCTGATTGGGATTACATCTTTAATTGAATGTGAATTGATGTCAATCTCCTGTAACATCTCCTATTCATGATTGGGCTGATGCTTGAGGTTCAAAACCTTGCAGCCCTTTGTTTTAATTCCAGAAACTTTTAATCCAACTATTTGGCTGAAGTCGTACAAACAACTCATTTCCGACATTCATCCCCGTACTGAAAATTTGGTTTTAACACCATCTGAAAGAATAAAAAAATCAGCATTAGCATGATACATATCGAATTAAAAATTAACATTTGGCCTTTAAAGCTAAACCCCAGGATCCTACTGACTTCACATTTCCAGATCCCTCTCCTCATTCTTCATTGACCACTTCCCATCCAGCGTATGAACATAAAAAGCTGGAAAGGATGCGCGTCAATGCACTTGAATGTTTCTGAACATCCTCCCACATTGTAGGCTACTGCACAGTTCATAGAGAATGCACCCGGCAGCCTGTTGATTGGTGTATCCCCTGGTCACAGCAGATCGCATCACCACTGTGTCCTGTGGATCACATGGTCTTGTACCATGTGATTGTGGTGTCCAATCACACGTTTTCTGCATTTTCCAAAGTCTTGTGGTAAAAAAACAAAGTCTTTAAAAGACTCCCCGTGCTTCTTAAAATTACCTTGGAGTGTTTACTCTCCAATTGTGGTAATGTTGTGGGTGTTTCTACTGTTTTGGTGCTACAGGGCCTCCAAAAATGTGATTGGTAGTCAGGAAAATAGATGCGTAATTTATGACCCTAGAAAGCTCTTTGGATTTTGGGCCCCTCTGTGTGCCTAGGCTGCCAAAAAGTCTCTCACATTTGGTGTTGACACACTCGGGAGAAGTAGCAGAATGTGTTTTGGGGTGTATTTCTAAGTATATCCATGCTGTTTGCTAGAAATATCGTATTGATCGATAACTTTGTGTATAAAAATATATTTTTATTTTCTTTCCTAAATTTTCCAAAAACGTGTGGCAAAAAAATGAAATTTTTTAACCAGACTCATTATGTCTTTCAGAAAATATTTTGAAGTGTTGGCTTTCCAAAATGGGGTAATTTTGTTGGTGTTTCCACTGTGCTGGTGCTCCAAGGCCTCCAAAAATGTGATCGGTAGTCAGAAAATTAAATGCGTAATTTATGCATAATTTATGCCCCTGTAATGCCTAAAGGTGCTCCTTGGATTTCAGACCAATCTATGCTATCTGTGGTATTCCCATGCTCAGGAGGCATAGCAGAATGAGTATGAGAAATAGTATGAGAAATATGACTAGATTGTAAAAATGACAACTTTGTGAATAAAAATATTATTACATTTCTTCATTTTCCAAAAAACTGTAAAAAAAAATGTACAACTTCAAAAAATTCACCATGCCTCTTACTAAATACTTTGGACTGTCTACTTTCCAAAAAGGGGTCATTTGGTGGGTATTTGTACTGTTCTGGCATTTTAGGGCCTCAAGAAATGAGATAGGCCATCAGTACAGCAGGACTGAACAATTTTCAATTTTCAGAGCTGTAACATTTTGAATGACAATTGCGTGGCCATGCAACACTGTACCCAAATGAAAGTCCTTTATTACTACACTGTTAGTAATGAAGGACTCTAAATAGGCATTTATCAGGTGATTATGTGTCATTATTGTCTACATTCTGCACTGTAAATAGCACATGTCTGCATTCTGCACCCTGTAAATAGCACATGTCTGCATTCTGCACCCTGTAAATAGCACGTCTGCATTCTGCACCCTGTAAATAGCACGTCTGCATTCTGCACCCTGTAAATAGCACATGTCTGCATTCTGCACCCTGTAAATAGCACATGTCTGCATTCTGCACCCTGTAAATAGCACATGTCTGCATTCTGCACCCTGTAAATCCCGGTCACCTCTGAGGGAGCTGGCATGTTGCCTCTGCATTTCTTCCGTGTTCGTGACTCTGGCGCTGTGAGTGGCCGGAACCGCAATGACGTCACTCCCGCGCATTCGTGGGAGTCCTCCGTCCGGCAAGGAGCTCTGGTTTTCCGACAGCATCCGCCGGACCTTCAGAGTGCATGCGCTGCTGAAGTCAGCGGCTGCATGCAAGGTGAATATCTCCTAAATGATACAGGTTTAGGAGATATTCATTTTACCTACAGGTAAGCCTTATTATAGGCTTACCTGTAGGTAAAAATGTGCAAGGAGAATGCAACTGCGAGAGGAAGGGGAGGGCTCTGAAATCTAAACACTAGGGTGTTTACATTTGTTATTGCTGTGAATGGCAATTAAGGTGATCACAAGGTACGGAGCCGCTCTGATTGGTTCTGTATATTATGCTTGTAATCTGAGCTGTCAAATCTAACGAAGTGGTGAGATACTTCCTTGCATCACATGTAATTCTCCATACATCATCCAATCAGAACCAAGGGATGTGATTGCCTACCCAGTGTTTAGTTTCATGTTCCTTCTCATTTCATTTTAGCAAACAAAGGAAGCAAATAGCTTGAATCATATGCAAAAACCGCCCCCACAATGCAAGAAAACCTACCTGGTTTTTCGAGATATCCAGCGAAAAAGTTACAATGGTCAGTCTTGGCTCTGCAGATTGTAGTGGTAACAGGCTCACACACCTCCAAGGTATCATATGAAACACAAGCTGGACATTCAGGCCCATTGTAGTCGTAGGTTTTATTTTTAACTATATGATAAAGGTGTAAAATATAATAATAAATAAAAAAGGTTTCATTATGATACATGGGTAATATATTGCAGACTGTAAGGCCGGGTTCACACCTATATATATTAGATGCGGGTTTCCCCTCATCTAATTCGCATAGCAGGTGAATGTGACTGGTTCCCTATGGAGCCGGTTCACATATCTCCGTTGTGGCTGCAGAGTGCACTGCAGAGAAACGCTGTGTATCTTTGGCTCCATTTCAGGGCCGAATTCAGGCATAGATTCGGCCCTGATTCATCCCTGAAATGGGGAACAGGGACGCACAGCACTCCCGTGCGATCCGCATCGGGTTCCAGTGTGAACCGAGCATAAATGTGCACGTTGCATTCGTTTTCCTTTTTTCAAGCCTTTTTCCCTTGATAATCCTTAGAATTACATACTCCTTGTCCTAGCGTCGCTACACTCAAACCTCCCCTGTATTTATGAAGGAAGCCATGGTTGCCACCTAGGAAGGACTACAGACACGTCTGCCTTTGCCCATCTCCATCACATAGTGGATGAGGCATTAGTAGTTTACAGAAGAGTGTTCACCCACCTAGACGTTGAATGAGCTGCTAGGTAAATTTAGTTGAATCCACTGTAATCAGAAGAGCAGGGGTTGATTAATTAGGACTGTTCAGAATCTTGCAGGCTGCTGCTCCGTTACTTTTCCCTGTCTTTTAGAGGATTCTAGAATCATAGTGGGAGGAAGAACAGAGCAAGCAGCCTGAATATTTTTTTGGGACTACAGCCAATCCCTGGGGAGTGTGCCCAGAAGGTGGTGATAGAGAGCTCATTAATGGTCTGAGGCCTGAACAGTAGCAGTAGAATTCCTGGGTCCAACCTTGCTGGAGGAGACCCAGTGACCCCTGGGGAGGTCCGCTAGAAGAATCCAATAGGAAGACACTGAGGTCCCAGCTAGGCTTACCTGGGGGGGGGAGGCTAATTGCAAGTTTCAGTCCAGGGATCAATTTGGGTCTACTGAAGCTCACTGGAGAGAGTCAGGAATAAGTTGGTGGGTAAGAGTCCAACTATCATATGGTGATGTGTAGTGTTGGGCAAACAAGTGATGTTCGGCCCGAACTTTTGCTCACCTGTTTGCCCATTCGATGAACACCTGAATTTACGGGGTGGGTTGTTCACCCACCGAGTGCCCCACAATGCACTGTACACTTCACAGTGCATTCTAGGGGCCTAAGTGGATGAAGCCTTGCACCTGTCAGGTGCAAGGATTTGCCAATTACGGCACAGAGCACTATCATAGCCCTGATTGGTTAAATTGATGATAACTTTCTCAAATCAAGCATTTGCAGTGTGTTGGAGTGAAGATAGGATAGATAGAACGGGGCTCAATTTGCTACTAGTGAGTTAGTGTGTTCACTTATTGTGACTATGAGTGTAGAGTGTTAGTGTAGTGTTAGTATAGTGTGGGAGTATACCTGTAGTATACCTGTAGTGTGAGTGTAGTGTGTTAGTGTAGTGCAATGTTTAACACAGCATTACATAACACATAGTGCTGTATACAGTGCTGTGTATTCCCTTTTTTTTGGGAGAGAGCCCCCTGCCCCAAAGCATCCACCCCCCATAATGAGGGCATGTGGCCTGGTATGGTCTGGGGGGGGGGGTTGCTCACTTGTCCCCCCCCCGTCCTGACCTGCTGGGCTGTGTGCTCGGATAAGGGTCTGGTATGAATTTTGGGGGGATTTTGGCAGTTTTTTGGTGTGGGGGGGTTCCCTTAAAAGCCATACCAGACCGAAGGTATGGTCTTGGGGGGGACTCTATGCCATTTTTAAAAAAAAAATTGTCATGGGGTTCCTCCTCAAGATTCATACCAGACTAAAAGAGCCTGCTATTTTTGGGATCAAAGTCGGATCCCGTTCATTGAAGTCGGATGGGAGTCGGACATGAAGTCGCAGGGCAAAGTAAAGGTCCACAGTCATACGACTATTGTGTCATACCAGTGTGAACCTTGCCTAAATGTCATTTTTTTTCTCTATAAATGTAAGTTTTGTACAGCACAGATGCACCACTTAACATGCAGACTAAGGGGACCTCCCAGGTACTATATTTAAAGGAATTTTCAATTTTTATTGTTTCACTTTAGGCACAAAGCAAAGTCCATAAACATATGGATGAGCGAGTTTGCGGTGGAGGAAATTGACTGGCCTGCACAACTGACTTCTCAATCCGATAGAACACCTTTACGATGAAGTAGAGCGGAGACTTCGAGCCAGGCCGTCTCATAAAACATCATAAAACATCACAAACGCCTGACCTCACAAATGCGCTTCTGGAAGAATGCTCAAACATTCCCGTAGACACACACCTAAAGATTCTGGACAGCCTTCCCAGAAGAGTTGGGACTGTTATAGCAGCAAAGGGTGGGCCAACTCAATATTGAACCCTACAGAGTAAGACTGGGATGCCATTAAAGTTCATGTGCGTGTAAATACTTTTGGTAATATAGTGTATGTGGAGTTGGACATTTTGGTAGAGGCAGGGCTTTGCTTCCTCATGTCAGAACTTTCCCCTTCCTTCCCTCCCTCAATGACTGGTGATCTGTGGAC
Source organism: Lithobates sylvaticus (assembly GCA_028564925.1). Classification (NCBI taxonomy): domain Eukaryota; kingdom Metazoa; phylum Chordata; class Amphibia; order Anura; family Ranidae; genus Lithobates; species Lithobates sylvaticus. The sequence goes on along the minus strand of CM053035.1, from coordinate 29,486,774 downwards.
TGGTGTAGGAATATTCAAGGAGCAACACATCCACAGAATGAATGAAGAAGAAGCAGGCAAATCTTAGCACTGTAGGTCCTCAGGTACAGCTTTCTCTCCAGCAAAGACAACAACAGTGAGCAACATAGTAGTGACATAATAAATTCACACTCCCGATCCTAAAGCTAGCAATGCCTTAGATCTTGCACTGCAGATGTATAGCTATTTGGATTAATTCACAGGGGAGCCTTGGCACAGGAAGTCTACTGTTCATTTTTAGGAGAAAGCAAAAAGTTAAATGTGGTTAGCCACAATTAACATTTCAGGATGTTCCTTATAAAATAACAAATCTTAATTTTTTTTTAAATTTTTGTCCACTTTTTTGGAACATGACGCACGTATGAGTTAGACATTGATGTATGTAAAATGCATTTCATTGTTTCAAACTGTGACAAATTTGGGTATCAAACACGAAACACACACATAAATTATACTCACTAATATGACCGCCATTGTTGCAAAGATCTCCATCACAGCAATCAATTGACAATTCAAAGTAAACGTCGTCATTAGTATAGGCATACATGCTATGATTGCATTTCATATTCATAGAGCAGCGTTTCTGAATGGAATAGTAGGTGTGATCTGTAAACAAAAATAATTTTAAATATCAAAATATTTCTAACATTGTACAATTCAAAGCCAAAATACAGGAAGATTAAAAAAAAAACAAAAACAAATAATGCAGTCCTGTATTCATTAAAACATCATTAACATCAATGAGTATTTGAAGTTGACTTTAAATCTGTTTATGTTATAATTTTTACAAAAACATTTTTTTAGGTAGCTGCATGGATTCTAAATGTTATTATTGTGCAATTAGACATGGGAACTGTCAAAAAATTTTTTTCGTTTCGTCCCGTTTCGTATATAAAAAAATTCGTAATTCGTACTTCGTGTACGAAATTCCGTTCGAATTCGTACGAAATACGAAATTCGGACGAATCGTAATTTTTTTTCCGAATCGTTAGTAAAGTTACGAATCGTTACGAATCGTTACGAATCGTTAACGCGGCTAATGAATTGTTGGTTCTCATAACACAGAGAACAATTCGAATCCAACTACAAATATCGAATTTCAATTTCAAGTTACGAATCGTTACGAATCGTTACGAATAGTTACGAATCGTTAGTAAATCCAACTACCAATATCGAATTTCAACTAATTTGAACGAAATTATTATAGCAGATATAACGAATGAATTCGAATGAATTCGAATGACAAAGTGTCATTTTTGCAGAAAAAAAAAAAGCGTAGGGGTCCCCCCAAATTCAATAACCAGGCCCTTCAGGTCTGGTATGGATATTAAGGGGGACCCCAGCCAAAAAAAATAAAAAAAAATGGCGTGGGGTCCCCCCCAAATATCCATACCAGACCCTTCAGGTCTGGGATGGATTTTAAGGGGAACCCCGGCCAAAAAAAAAATAAAAATGGCGTGGGGTCCCCCTCAAAATCCATAACAGACCCTTTATCCGAGCACGCAACCTGGCAGGCCGCAGGAAAGGAGGGGGGGACGAGAGCGCCCCCCCCCTCCCGCCTGAACCGTACCAGGCCACATGCCCTCAACATTGGGAGGGTGCTTTGGGGTCCCCCCCAAAGCACCTTGTCCCCATGTTGATGAGGACAAGGGCCTCTTCCCCACAACCCTGGCCGGTGGTTGTGGGGGTCTGCGGGCGGGGGGCTTATCGGAATATGGAAGCCCCCTTTAACAAGGGGACCCCCAGATCCCGCCCCCCCCCCTGTGTGAAATGGTAAGGGGGTACAAAAGTACCCCTACCATTTCACCAAAAAAGTGGCAAAAATGGTAAAAATGACAGGAGACGGTCTTTGACAATTCCTTTATTAAAATCTTCTTTCTTCTGGTCTTCCTTTCTTCATCTTCTCCTTCCGTCATCTTCTCCTTCCGTCTTCTTCTTCCATCTTCTTCTTCCTTCGATTCGCTTCTTCTTCCTCCGGTCTTCTCGTCCTTCTCGTCCGGCGTCGTCCTTCTCGTCCGGCATCGGCGTCTCTTCTCGCAGCCGCTCCTCGCAATGGGAGGCTCCCGCTCTGTGAGGCTCCGCTCCGCTGACAGGTCTTTTATAACGAAGGCACCTGGTAACCCCGCCCCCTCTGACGCATAGGGACGTCATGTGGAATTCCCTATGGCTTTCCCCATGACGTCAGAGGGGGGCGGGGTCACCAGGTGCCTTCGTTATCAAAGACCTGTCAGCGGAGCGAAGCCTCACAGAGCGGGAGCCTCCCATTGCGAGGAGCGGCCTGCGAGAAGAGACGCCGATGCCGGACGAGAAGGACGACGCCGGACGAGAAGGACGAGAAGACCGGAGGAAGAAGAAGCGAATCGAAGGAAGAAGACGATGGAAGAAGATGACGGAAGGAGAAGATGACGGAAGGAAGACCAGAAGAAATAAGATTTTAATAAAGGAATTGTCAAAGACCGTCTCCTGTCATTTTAACCATTTTTGCCACTTTTTTGGTGAAATGGTAGGGGTACTTTTGTACCCCCTTACCATTTCACACAGGGGGGGGGCGGGATCTGGGGGTCCCCTTGTTAAAGGGGGCTTCCAGATTCCGATAAGCCCCCCGCCCGCAGACCCCCACAACCACCGGGCACGGCTGTGGGGATGAGGCCCTTGTCCTCATCAACATGGGGACAAGGTGCTTTGGGGGTCTCAGACCCCCAAAGCACCCTCCCAATGTTGAGGGCATGTGGCCTGGTACGGTTCAGGCGGGAGGGGGGGCCGCTCTCGTCCCCCCCTCCTTTCCTGCGGCCTGCCAGGTTGCGTGCTCGGATAAGGGTCTGGTATGGATTTTGAGGGGGACCCCACGCCATTTTTTTTGGCTAGGGTTCCCCTTAAAATCCATCCCAGACCTCAAGGGTCTGGTATGGATTTTGAGGGGGACCCTACGCCATCTTTTTTTTTTTTTTGGCTGGGGTCCCCCTTAATATCCATCCCAGACCTGAAGGGCCTGGTTATTGAATTTGGGGGGACCCCTACGCATTTTTTTTTTCAATGACTTCAATGAATGACAGTTCTCTGTATTACGGATCCAACAATTCATTTGCCGGCAATAGCTGCGAGTGATTTTAAATAGTTTTTTTTTCCTGCAAAAATGACACTGTGCAGGGACAGTTCTCTATATTAGATATACTGAATCTCGAAGCATTCGAAGCATTCGAAGCATTCGTTATATCCGCTATTATAATTTCTTTCATATTAGTTGAAATTAGATATTTGTTAGTTACAATACAACATTCGAATTGTTCTCTGTATTACGGGAATCAGCAATTAGCCGCGAGTGATTTTAAATGTCTTTTTTTTCCTGCAAAAATGACACATTGTACAGAGAGAGTTGTAAGCACAGGAAACATGACCCCATTCATAGGCATACTATAGAGTATATATTTTTTTTTTTTATATCAATGAATGACTGTTTTTTAAATAGCTTTTTTTTCTGCAAAAATGACACTTTGTCATTTGAATCATTCGAATTCATTCGTTATATCTGCTATAATAATTTCGTTTGAATTAGTTGAAATTTGATATTGGTAGTTGGATTCGAATAATTTGGAGCTGAAATTCGTAAACGGAATTTTTCCTGCAAAAATTACACTTTGTCATTCGAATTCATTCAAATCCATTCGAATTCATTCGAATTCATTCGGCGACGAAATTCGTAAACGGAATTTCGTATTCCGTACGGAATTCGTAAAAAAAAAATTCGTACTACAGATTCGTAAATTCGTACGAATTTCGAAAAATTCGTACGAATTACGAATTCGTACGAAACGAATCGCACATGTCTATTGTGCATTGAAGTTATTTGCAGGTGATTTAATACGTTCATTACAACTTAAAAAAAACAAAAACATTTACACATCTACAGAAGGATGGAAGATGATCACTTACTAATTCCAGCAGTTGAAGAGACAGTCATACAAGAGCTGCCATCTGGGCATTCAACTTCTTCACCCTTGCAAAATTTAGCATTAGGTTGACGGCACTCATAGCATTTTATGGTTTCAACAAAAAAAAAAAAAAAACATAAAAAAATGTATAATAATAATAATACAGTGGAGCCTCGGATTAAGAGCATAATCCGTTCCAGGAGAATGTTTGTAATCCAAAGCACTCGCATATCAAAACGAGTTTCCCCATAGAAGTTAATGGAAACAAAGAAAATTTGTTGCGGATTGACTTCTATCGCATACAAGACCGCATGTGGCCCGAGGTGGGGGGCGCCGGAGAGCCTCGGAAATACTCGGGAACAGCTCGGCTGAACTCAGAAAGGCTCAGAAACACTCGGGAACTGAGTATTTCCGAGTGTTTCTGAGTATTTGCAAGTGATTCCGAGTATTTTCGAACGGCTCCAAACCATTCCGAGTGTCACCGGCGCCCCCGCACCTCTGACCAAATGCGGTACTACACACGCCATTAGCTTGAATTCTGCTTGTTTCAATACTCGCAAACCGAAGCAGAATTAGAAAAAAAAAGTTGCTCATCTTTCAAAAAGCTCGTTAGCCGCGTTCCTCTTTAACCAAGGTTCCACTGTAATCAGTTCTTATCAATCAGTTAAACACAAGTTTTGTCCTTCCTGTAGTACAGGATGCTACATGTTATCCTGTCCATTGCTGTAAACCATCCAGTGGGAAATCTGCTATATGGTAACACATCAATGCATGTAAACCCTAAATCTATCATTCAGTAGCTTTAGCATCACAGCTCACTGTATACATACAATTCTTGTGAATCTGTTTTACCATGGGATCCTGTCAGTCACAACACTTTCTGTTGGAGGCTGAAGCCCTAAGCTACCATTCCCAACTAAAAGCAGCATTGGGAGTCTGCCGTGCTTTGGCAGTTAGTTTGTCTATGTAATACACTTGATAGGTAGCCCAATGGCGAAACGACGTATCACCCGTGATAAGCTGACAATGCTACTGCTAACAATGCAACTTGTTAGGTTGCAACTGTAAGTGCTGTTACTGGCAGGATCTTCAGATAAGACTTTTTCAACAGAATTACAAAAACAGCATTTGCTCAAGAAAACTGTATACAGAGAGGCATGATGTCTAACTATTTAAAAAAATGATCTGGGGTTTTCATGCATATTTCTTTGTAGCTTTGTATAAGGTTGGGAAATGTTAGATCATATACAACATTTTTATTGTAATCTGTGTCTCCACTGGGGAGCTTTACCCCTCTGCTTGTCCTGGTGACCATTGTCACTGGCATGGAAAGCCAGGGAAAATCCAAAAGTATGGAGTTGTCAGGAGAGCAAGTGGTGAGGGGAAATCTGGCAATAGAGACAAATGTTCTATTGACAACCAGTGTTGCCAACCGCCAGTATTTTTACTGACAGCCAGTTAAAATGGGCAGTTTTCTCCTGCCAGTAAATGCCAGTGAAAGAAAAAGGTTGCCAGTAAATAATATGGCTGCGAGGCTTGGCCGAAACCATCCAAGTGCTTGCTACAGTGTGTTCGGCCTGTGCCAGCAGTGTGTCACATGAAGTCATGATGCAAGGGAATGGAGCAGCCACAGCCTCATGGGCAAGTCTGCGGAACAGGAGGAAGTGGACTGAAGGGACCACCTGGCATGGAGAGAGTGGGTCACTGTGACTCTCCATGCCAGGAGGGGACGTATCATGTTGGTGAGGTGCCATCATCATCTGTGCTGCTGCACACTGCTTTCAGTGTAACCGTGAGAGTCAATTTCAGGTGCCCATTCTAATTTCTTGCCCACACAATTTCTGTCCCTGAGCTACTTATTAACTATATCGAAAATAAAATAAGAAATATGTTTTTGCCTTAATATCTAACTTAAATCACTTTGCTAATTGCATATTGTACTTGTTTGTAGCCTAAATACAGAAATGTGCACTCGAAACTGTCATTTTGTAACTGTTAGATATGCCAGTAAAAACTTGGCAGTGCCAGTAAATTTTGGGTGTTGTATCAGTAAATTTCAATCTGGTAGCTTGGCAACACTGGACACAGACAGCAAAAAGTAACTTAGTAGGGGTTTTAATCAGTGGCGGTGCGTGCATAGAGGGCGCAGGAGCGCCGCCCCCCCCCCTCTCCTGCACCGCTCTATCACCAATAGATAGATTCATGCATTGCATGAATCTATCTATTGTCACCGCTGCCTCCCCCTATTCAGGTGTCCGGCCCCTTGTCGGGCGCCGGGCATCTGAATTACAGCGGGGGGGGGGTGTTTCTGGAAGCGCCCTATTAGAGCTGTAAAGCTCTAATAGGGGACCTTATTAGAGCGGTGGGCTCTAATAGGCTTCCAGAAGTGTAAACAGCGGGCGCAATGCTTTGCGTTCGCTGCTTACACAGTATTGTGTTAGGGAAGCGAATACACCGCTTCCCTAACACAGACCCGCCTCTCAGCCAATCAGGTTGCCGGTCTGTGTTACCGGTCCCCTGATTGGCTGAAGTCACAGGCGCTGTGATTGGACGCCTAGCGTCCAATCACTGCAGAAGACAGGAGGAGCGCGGGAGAAGATGAGGAGACACCGCTCGCCGCCTGACAAGGTAAGTGCCATTGGCAGCATTTAATGGGCACAGTGACAGCGTTAGATGGGCATAGTGGCAGTGTTAGATGGGCACAGTGGCAGTGTTAGATGGGCACAGTGGCAGCTTTACATGGGCACAGTGGCAGCGTTAGATGGGCACAGTGGCAGCGTTAGATGGGCACAGTGGCAGCATTTAATGGGCACAGTGGCAGCATTTGAGGCACAATGGCAGCACTTGGGGCACAGTGACAGCGTTAGATGGGCACAGTGGCAGCGTTAGATGGGCACAGTGACAGCGTTGGATGGGCACAGTGGCAGCGTTAGATGGGCACAGTAGCAGCATTTAATGGGCACAGTGGCAGCGTTTAAAGGGGACAGTGGCAGCATTTAATGGGCACAGTGGCAGCATTTAATGGGCACAGTGGCAGCATTTGATGGGCACAGTGGCAGCGTTTGATGGGCACAGTGGCAGCGTTTAAAGGGGACAGTGGCAGCATTTAATGGGCACAGTGGCAGCGTTTAAAGGGGACAGTGGCAGCATTTAATGGGCACAGTGGCAGCGTTTGATGGGCACAGTGGCAGTGTTTGATGGGCACAGTGGCAGCGTTTAAAGGGGACAGTGGCAGCATTTAATGGGGACAGTGGCAGCGTTTTAAAGGGGACAGTGGCAGCATTTAATGGGCACAGTGGCAGCGTTTGATGGGCACAGTGGCAGCGTTTGATGGGCACAGTGGCAGCGTTTAAAGGGAACAGTGGCAGCGTTTAAAGGGGACAGTGGCAGCGTTTTAAAGGGGACAGTGGCAGCGTTTGATGGGCACAGTGGCAGCGTTTGATGGGCACAGTGGCAGCGTTTAAAGGGGACAGTGGCAGCATTTAATGGGGACAGTGGCAGCGTTTAAAGGGGACAGTGGCAGCATTTAATGGGCACAGTGGCAGCGTTTGTTGGGCACAGTGGCAGCGTTTGATGGGCACAGTGGCAGCATTTAATGGGCACAGTGGCAGCGTTTGATGGCACAGTGAGGCTGTTTGTTTTGCGCCCCCCCCAAAAAATTTGAGCACCAGCCGCCACTGGTTTTAATACTTCCCTACTGTATCCAAAACTACAAAAAGTTTAAGAACTGTCCATTGGGGGTCTGAGATGGCTTAAAATACCCCTGTCAAGATCTATCTTTTTCAGTTGTTTGGAACAAAGCCAGCCATACATGGATTGAAATGTGGCCAGTTCAGCAGGGACCAATGGAGATTCAATTAATGTATGGGCAAGGTAGTAGTACAGAAGTTGATCGGGAGACCGCCCTGTTGGAAAATGTCCTCTATAGCCGGCAGCGCTGATCAATGTATTCTGACAGTAGGGAAGTCTCATCAGCTGTCAGAATACAATTTAGTGGGTTGGATTTCCCCATCCACCTCAAATGTGTGGATGGGGGAATTGAGTCATTTTTTTTATTGTTCAACTTGCTGGTTGAATGAAAAAAAAAAAAAAAAAAGATTAATTTATGGGATGTCTAAGCGTAATAGAGGCTTGTATTATGTAAGTTCAATAGGCTACTTACCTGTAGAAAGACCAAAGCAGAAAATTAACACGACAACGGCAACCGTCTTCATTTGTATTGTTTCTAAATGTCTTGGATGTTGGTGATCTTCTGATGCTCCTCAAGGGATTTATGTTCTCCTCAAATGCTGGTATATATGTGATGGTCAAAATTTTATGAGATCATAAATACATTTTGTGGTAGTGTTTGTATAATAAACTATTGCAGAACAGTAATTAATAAATGCAAATGTTTAAAAATAATATTTGCATTGAATTTGGATCAAGTCCAATAATCTGGATCCGGCAATGGGTGAACTCCCAATAAAGTACACATGTGTTTGCTGTGTTTGCTTAGCCCTAAAGATGAAAACTTTTTGTGAAATTCTTTTTTTTTTTAATTACTCTTTATTTATTTTTTAAAAAGAGATTTTTTTTTGAAATCTGTATATATATATATATCCTTTACATTTCCTTATATACATACATCCTGTCCTCCAACTAGGACTTCCATTTAGGGATGATCCCAATGTTCGAGTCAAACGCGCGTTCGACTCGAACATCAGGTGTTCGCCTGTTCGCAGAACAGCGAAAAAGATGCGGTGTTCGCGGCAAATTCGAAAGCCGCCGGGACACCGTTAAAGTCTATGGGACACTATAACATGAAAAATCAAAAGTGCTAATTTTAAAGGCTTATATGCAAATTATTGTCATAAAAAATATGTAGAAGAATATATATCGGCCTAAACTGAGAAAAAAAATCACTTTTTTAAAAAAAAATCAGGGTTATTTATTATAGCAAAAAGTACAAAAATATTGTGTTTTTTTTTTCAAAATTGTCGCTCTTTTTTTTGTTTATAGCGCAAAAAATAAAAACTGCAGAGATGATCGAAAACCACTAAAAGAAAGCTCTATTTGTGGAAAAAAAAGGACATCAATTTTGTTTGGGTACAGAGTCGCAGGACCGCGCAATTGTCAGTTAAAGCGACGCAGTGCCGTATCGCAAAAAATGCTCTGGTCATTGAGCAGCCAAATCTTCCGGGGCTGAAGTGGTTAAAGGATATACATTCACATTCAATGCATTCTTCGCTCGTAAGGTAAAATATAAATTCCCAAATACTTGAATGTGTCCACTATTTTAATTAAGGACTCTAACCCGTCCGCCATCTGTATTTCCTTTTGTAATAGCATCATGCAGATTTCTGCCATCTTCAAGCTGGAGTATCCCCTGAAGGCCTCTATTATATTCATAGCTTCTCTTAATGTACTCTGAGAGTCCCTCATGTACAATATAATGTCATCTGCATATAATCCAATATACTCCGTCTTTTCACATAAATAAATCCCCTTATATTTCTTGGACTGCCTAAATCTTAATGCTAAACTATTGCTATTGCGAACAGTTGTGGAGATAGAGGGCATCCTTGTCTGGTCCACCTATACAAGCAAACCCTATTGAAGTCTATGGGAGCCGAACAAAAAAAGTGCCCTTTTTGAAGGCGTTTATGGAGTTAATTGGCCATAAAAGGGGTATGGGGGCCTGGGTCCTGCCCTGGGGGACACATATCAATGCAAACTATTTTTTTTTTTTTAAAACAATCGTTTTTTTCAAGAGCAGTGATTTTAATGATTCTTAACCACTTCAGCCCCAGAAGATTTGGCTGCTCAATGACCAGGCCATTTTTTGCGATACGGCACTGCGTCGCTTTAACTGACAATTGCGCAGTCCTGCGACGCTGTACCCAAATAAAATTGACATTCTTTTTTTCCCACAAATAGAGCTTTCTTTTGGTGGTATTTGATCATCTCTGCGGTTTTTATTTTTTGTGCTATAAACAAAAGAAAAGCAACAATTTTGAAAAAAACACAATATCTTTTACATTTTACTATAATAAATTTCCCATTTTTTTTTCTCAAAAAAAATGTTTTTCCTCAGTTTAAGCAGATACGTATTCTTCTACATATTTTTGGTAAGAAAAATCGCAATAAGCGTATATTGATTGGTTTGCGCAAAAGTTATAGCATCTACAAATAGGGGATAGATTTATGGCATTTTTATTATTATAATTTTTTTACTAGTAATGGCGGTGATCAGTGATTTTTATCAGGATTGCGATATTACGGCAGACAATTGAACACTTTTGACAAATTTTTGGGACCAGTGACAATTATCAGCGATCAGTGCTATCAAAATGCACTGATTACTGTATAAATGACTGTATAAATGTCACTGGCAGGGAAGGGGTTAACACTAGGGGGAGATCAAGGGATTAACTGCATTCCCAAGGTGTGTTCTAACTGTGGGAGGGGTGGGACTGACTAGGGGAGGAGAGAGATCGTGTTTTCAAACTTTTTTTTTTGTTTTTTATCCAAATATTTTTATTAAATTTTAACACTTACAACAAAAATTTCACATTGTATCACAGTCACTTACAAACTAATCTATACAATCGCATACATCCTCCTTGCCTTAAGCTGTAAGAGAGGGCTGAATATTATAGTTACAATGCCTATTTCCCTTCCAGCTTCCCATTCATCTCCCCCTTTCCCTCCCCCTCCCCCCCTTCATCCAGCCTCATACTCTCTACCACTCCTTATGACACTTAACGTCTTAATCCTCACTTGTTGTTATCCAGATAGTATTCCTAAATCCGAGTTTGTTCAAACCACATTTTCCATATCCTCTGAAATTTGGTGTAGTTACCCTGTTTTATATATGTCGTTTTTTCCATGAGAATCACTCTCTCCATATTCTGTTCCCACTCCTGGGTGGATGGTGGGATAGAGGATTGCCATTTTTGGGCTATTAATTTTCTAGCCTGAAAAAGGCATCGGATGATTGCCTGCTGCATCTCTTTTGACCTACCCTCCTTCTCCAATCCCCCGAGTACACACAGGATAGGATCCAGGTCAAGATTGGTATTGAATACCTGAGCAATCCTATCCACCACCTCCTTCCAATATCGATATAGTTTTGGACATCTCCAAAACATATGGATAAGGTCCCCTCCCGGTCTCCTACATCTAGGACATGTATCGTCTTGTCTAAGGCCAAACCTAAAAAGTTTTACTGGTGTAAAATACACTCTATGTAGTAGGAAAAGGTGTGACATTATCTGGGGAGAGGAGAGGGAGACCCAGGGAGCAAGGGCTAAAATCATTTCCCATTGTGTGTCGGACATATTTCCCACATCTCCTTCCCATTTAGCTTTTTGGAATCCGATTTGTTGGCCTTCCCCGTTCCCCTTGTGTATTTGTAGATATAGTTTAGAGATCATCCCTTTTCCTGTATTAGATTCAGCTATATTCAGTAGTACCGGAATATTGGTCCTTTCGAATACCGCCCCTTTAAACTGTTCAGTCAGGGCGTGCCTTATCTGTAAATACCTAAAAAAGGACCGTTTAGGCAACGCAAATTGTTCTCTCAGATCCTGAAAGCTTCTAAGCCTCCCCTCCTGGTACATCTGAGTAATAAAATGCAGGCCTTTACTTTCCCATTCTCTAATAGACCCCATTTTTTGTATCTCGGACAGGTTATTATTTGTCCACAGAGGTGAGAAATCTGTAAATCCGCTATATCCCAGTATTTTTTTAACTGTATTCCATACTCTTGCTATCAAGTCCTGGGTGGGTAGCCCCTTCTGAAAGGACCCAGCCTCTAAAACTTCAATCAAGGAGTTATGAGTTGATTTATAGAGAAGAGTCTTCCACTCACGCCCCCCCTTTGTAGCCTCACATCCCCCAATATGTTGAAGCTGGGCTGCCAAAAAATAGCTCCAGGGGTGCGGAAGAGCTACACCCCCTGCGCCATTTGATGATTGCAGTACATAAAGACGAATACGTGGTACACTCCCTTTCCAAATTAAATCTCTAAATAAGGTGTCTATCCTTTTAAACCACTTCTTATAAATCCATACTGGAGAGTTATGGAGTAAATACATTAATTGTGGCATAAGAACCATTTTAATTAGGTTACATCGGCCTGCTGCTGACAAGGGAAGTTTTTTCCAAATTAGGATTTTCCCTTTAAATTTATTCAGAAGTAGTACTAAATTGTCAGAAATAAATTGTTTAGGGTCTCTTGATATATTTATCCCTAGATATTTAAACTGATGGACAACTTGCAGTTGCGCTGCTTCTTGGGGTAGGGGAACCTCCAATGGGTCTAAAGGGAGCAGATTTGATTTATCCCAGTTAATCCTAAGACCCGACAGACAACCAAAATTTTCAATTCTGCCCATGGTCTCACGTAGTGAACCCTGTGTATCATTGAGCAGTATCAAAAGGTCATCTGCATACAGAATCACTTTTTCTTCTATTTCCCCTCTTTTGAAACCTTTGATATCAGGGGATGCTCTTAAAGAAAGAGCCAAAGGTTCGATTGCGAGGGCGAAAAGGAGGGGGGACAACGGGCACCCCTGCCTTGTCCCCCTCAGCAATCGAAACCTAGTAGAGTATTCGTTGTTTACTTTTAGTCTTGCTCCAGGCGCTCCATATAATAATTTCACCCAGTTGACGAAGTTTGGCCCGATCTGAAATTGTGTTAATGTTCTCCATAAATACTCCCACTCCAGTGTATCAAAAGCCTTGGCAGCATCCAAGGAAAGCACGGCCCTATTTCCACGATCTTCCACTGGAGTCTGCAAATTCAAGAAGAGCCGTCTGATATTTAGACTGGCGGACCTCCCTGGGATAAATCCTGATTGATCCGGGTGCACCAATTTAGGGATAACTTTATTAAGTCTGGCAGCCAGGACCCTTGCCAGGACCTTCGTATCCGAGTTCAGGAGTGAAATAGGCCTGTATGAGGCCGGGGATAGGGGGTTCTTATTTTCCTTGGGGATTACGATTATGGTTGATTCCATCATCGATAGGGGGAGCGCACCCTCCACCATCGATGAGTTAAATACCTTCAGGAGCTCGGGGAGAAGAACCTCCCCGTAACAGCGATATATTTCTATAGGTAATCCATCTGGTCCCGGGTAAGGATGGGCCCGGTGCTCGATGCGAACCCACGTTCGCATCGAGCACCGGGCGTTCGCTCGCTCGGCGAGCCCAGAACAATTTTGGCCGCTCGCATCACGTTCGTGTGATGCGAGCGGCCCCGCAATGCATTGCGGCCGGCGCGGCCGACGCAGTGCATTGCTGGCTGATGATTGGCCAAGCATGCACTGTGACCCCGCATGCTTGGCCAATCACAGCCCCGGAAACTCGAAGAGCCATAATTGGCTACAGGCAGGACGCCTGTAGCCAATTACAGCTCAGGGGCTGTAGTACACGCCCCCCCCTATAAAACGCCGCCACGCCGTCTGCGCCGGTCACATGCTGTTCCGGCGCAGATTGAGCAGGCTGTTTCTGTGACACTCTGCTGCATTTAGATAGTTAGAGAGATTCACTTACAGAGATTGAGTTAGATAGATTCAGTTACAAAGATTGATTGACAAAGAGGGGCTTGTAGTGTGCTCGTGGCAGGCAGGCAGAGCTCCTATATTTTGTTACCAGAAGCACCTATAGGACTTGTAGTGTGTTCGTGGCAGGCAGGCAGAGCTCCTATATTTTGTTACCAGAAGCACCTATAGGACTTGTAGTGTGTTCGTGGCAGGCAGGCAGAGCTCCTATATTTTGTTACCAGAAGCACCTATAGGACTTGTAGTGTGTTAGTGGCAGGCAGGCAGAGCTCCTATATTTTGTTACCAGAAGCACCTATAGGACTTGAAGTGTGTTAGTCCCATTACACACACAGAGCTATATTTTCTTCCCAGAAGCACCTATAGGACTTGAAGTGTGTTAGTCCCATTACACACACAGAGCTATATTTTCTTCCCAGAAGCACCTATAGGACTTGAAGTGTGTTAGTCCCATTACACACACAGAGCTATATTTTGTTCCCAGAAGCACCTATAGGACTTGAAGTGTGTTAGTCCCATCACACACACAGAGCTATATTTTCTTCCCAGAAGCACCTATAGGACTTGAAGTGTGTTAGTCCCATTACACACACAGAGCTATATTTTGTTCCCAGAAGCACCTATAGGACTTGAAGTGTGTTAGTCCCATCACACACACAGAGCTATATTTTCTTCCCAGAAGCACCTATAGGACTTGAAGTGTGTTAGTCCCATTACACACACAGAGCTATATTTTGTTCCCAGAAGCACCTATAGGACTTGAAGTGTGTTAGTCCCATCACACACACAGAGCTATATTTTCTTCCCAGAAGCACCTATAGGACTTGAAGTGTGTTAGTCCCATCACACACACAGAGCTATATTTTGTTCCCAGAAGCACCTATAGGACTTGAAGTGTGTTAGTCCCATTACACACACAGAGCTATATTTTGTTCCCAGAAGCACCTATAGGACTTGAAGTGTGTTAGTCCCATTACACACACAGAGCTATATTTTCTTCCCAGAAGCACCTATAGGACTTGAAGTGTGTTAGTCCCATCACACACACAGAGCTATATTTTGTTCCCAGAAGCACCTATAGGACTTGTAGTGTGTTCGTGGCAGGCAGGCAGAGCTCCTATATTTTGTTCCCAGAGGCACCTATAGGACTTGAAGTGTGTTAGTCCCATTACACACACAGAGCTATATTTTCTTCCCAGAAGCACCTATAGGACTTGAAGTGTGTTAGTCCCATTACACACACAGAGCTATATTTTCTTCCCAGAAGCACCTATAGGACTTGAAGTGTGTTAGTCCCATTACACACACAGAGCTATATTTTCTTCCCAGAAGCACCTATAGGACTTGAAGTGTGTTAGTCCCATTACACACACAGAGCTATATTTTGTTCCCAGAAGCACCTATAGGACTTGAAGTGTGTTAGTCCCATCACACACACAGAGCTATATTTTCTTCCCAGAAGCACCTATAGGACTTGAAGTGTGTTAGTCCCATCACACACACAGAGCTATATTTTGTTCCCAGAAGCACCTATAGGACTTGAAGTGTGTTAGTCCCATTACACACACAGAGCTATATTTTGTTCCCAGAAGCACCTATAGGACTTGAAGTGTGTTAGTCCCATTACACACACAGAGCTATATTTTCTTCCCAGAAGCACCTATAGGACTTGAAGTGTGTTAGTCCCATTACACACAAAGAGCTATACTTTGTTCCCAGAAGCACCTATAGGACTTGAAGTGTGTTAGTCCCATTACACACACAGAGCTATATTTTCTTCCCAGAAGCACCTATAGGACTTGAAGTGTGTTAGTCCCAGCACACACACAGAGCTATATTTTGTTCCCAGAAGCACCTATAGGACTTGAAGTGTGTTAGTCCCATTACACACACAGAGCTATATTTTCTTCCCAGAAGCACCTATAGGACTTGAAGTGTGTTAGTCCCATCACACACACAGAGCTATATTTTGTTCCCAGAAGCACCTATAGGACTTGAAGTGTGTTAGTCCCATTACACACACAGAGCTATATTTTCTTCCCAGAAGCACCTATAGGACTTGAAGTGTGTTAGTCCCATCACACACACAGAGCTATATTTTGTTCCCAGAAGCACCTATAGGACTTGAAGTGTGTTAGTCCCATTACACACACAGAGCTATATTTTCTTCCCAGAAGCACCTATAGGACTTGAAGTGTGTTAGTCCCATTACACACACAGAGCTATATTTTCTTCCCAGAAGCACCTATAGGACTTGAAGTGTGTTAGTCCCATCACACACACAGAGCTATATTTTGTTCCCAGAAGCACCTATAGGACTTGAAGTGTGTTAGTCCCATTACACACACAGAGCTATATTTTCTTCCCAGAAGCACCTATAGGACTTGAAGTGTGTTAGTCCCATTACACACACAGAGCTATATTTTCTTCCCAGAAGCACCTATATGACTTGAAGTGTGTTAGTCCCATTACACACACAGAGCTATATTTTGTTCCCAGAAGCACCTATAGGACTTGAAGTGTGTTAGTCCCATCACACACACAGAGCTATATTTTGTTCCCAGAAGCACCTATAGGACTTGAAGTGTGTTAGTCCCATTACACACACAGAGCTATATTTTCTTCCCAGAAGCACCTATAGGACTTGAAGTGTGTTAGTCCCATCACACACACAGAGCTATATTTTCTTCCCAGAAGCACCTATAGGACTTGAAGTGTGTTAGTCCCATCACACAGAGCTCCTCTATTTTCTTTGCAGAAGCACCCATAGGACTTCTAGTGTGTTAGTGGCATCACACAGAGCTCCTATATATTCTTCTCAGCAGCACCCACAGGACTTCTAGTGTGTTAGTGGCATCACACAGAGCTCCTCTATTTTCTTTGCATAAGCACCCACAGGACTTCTAGTGTGTTAGTGGCATCACACAGAGCTCCTCTATTTTCTTTGCATAAGCACCCACAGGACTTCTAGTGTGTTAGTGGCATCACACAGAGCTCCTCTATTTTCTTTGCATAAGCACCCACAGGACTTCTAGTGTGTTAGTGGCATCACACAGAGCTCCTCTATTTTCTTTGCATAAGCACCCACAGGACTTCTAGTGTGTTAGTGGCATCACACAGAGCTCCTCTATTTTCTTTGCAGAAGCACCCATAGGACTTCTAGTGTGTTAGTGGCATCACACAGAGCTCCTATATATTCTTCTCAGCAGCACCCACAGGACTTCTAGTGTGTTAGTGGCATCACACAGAGCTCCTCTATTTTCTTTGCATAAGCACCCACAGGACTTCTAGTGTGTTAGTGGCATCACACAGAGCTCCTCTATTTTCTTTGCATAAGCACCCACAGGACTTCTAGTGTGTTAGTGGCATCACACAGAGCTCCTCTATTTTCTTTGCATAAGCACCCACAGGACTTCTAGTGTGTTAGTGGCATCACACAGAGCTCCTCTATTTTCTTTGCATAAGCACCCACAGGACTTCTAGTGTGTTAGTGGCATCACACAGAGCTCCTCTATTTTCTTTGCATAAGCACCCACAGGACTTCTAGTGTGTTAGTGGCATCACACAGAGCTCCTCTATTTTCTTTGCATAAGCACCCACAGGACTTCTAGTGTGTTAGTGGCATCACACAGAGCTCCTCTATTTTCTTTGCAGAAGCACCCATAGGACTTCTAGTGTGTTAGTGGCATCACACAGAGCTCCTATATATTCTTCTCAGCAGCACCCACAGGACTTCTAGTGTGTTAGTGGCATCACACAGAGCTCCTCTATTTTCTTTGCATAAGCACCCACAGGACTTCTAGTGTGTTAGTGGCATCACACAGAGCTCCTCTATTTTCTTTGCATAAGCACCCACAGGACTTCTAGTGTGTTAGTGGCATCACACAGAGCTCCTCTATTTTCTTTGCATAAGCACCCACAGGACTTCTAGTGTGTTAGTGGCATCACACAGAGCTCCTCTATTTTCTTTGCAGAAGCACCCATAGGACTTCTAGTGTGTTAGTGGCATCACACAGAGCTCCTATATATTCTTCTCAGCAGCACCCACAGGACTTCTAGTGTGTTAGTGGCATCACACAGAGCTCCTCTATTTTCTTTGCATAAGCACCCACAGGACTTCTAGTGTGTTAGTGGCATCACACAGAGCTCCTCTATTTTCTTTGCATAAGCACCCACAGGACTTCTAGTGTGTTAGTGGCATCACACAGAGCTCCTCTATTTTCTTTGCATAAGCACCCACAGGACTTCTAGTGTGTTAGTGGCATCACACAGAGCTCCTATATTTTCTTTGCAGAAGCACCCATAGGACTTCTAGTGTGTTAGTGGCATCACACAGAGCTCCTATATATTCTTCTCAGCAGCACCCACAGGACTTCTAGTGTGTTAGTGGCATCACACAGAGCTCCTCTATTTTCTTTGCAGAAGCACCCACAGGACTTCTAGTGTGTTAGTGGCATCACACAGAGCTCCTCTATTTTCTTTGCAGAAGCACCCACAGGACTTCTAGTGTGTTAGTGGCATCACACAGAGCTCCTCTATTTTCTTTGCAGAAGCACCCATAGGACTTCTAGTGTGTTAGTGGCATCACACAGAGCTCCTATATATTCTTCTCAGCAGCACCCACAGGACTTCTAGTGTGTTAGTGGCATCACACAGAGCTCCTCTATTTTCTTTGCAGAAGCACCCACAGGACTTCTAGTGTGTTAGTGGCATCACACAGAGCTCCTCTATTTTCTTTGCAGAAGCACCCACAGGACTTCTAGTGTGTTAGTGGCATCACACAGAGCTCCTCTATTTTCTTTGCAGAAGCACCCATAGGACTTCTAGTGTGTTAGTGGCATCACACAGAGCTCCTATATTTTCTTCTCAGCAGCACCCACAGGACTACCGACTACAATGGCTGGAAGACCGCCAAGGGGAGGCAGAGCGTGCAGAGCCAAGAACACAGGGCAGGCAGGCTCTGTTTCTAGTGGACGTGGCCGTGGACGTGGACGTGGTCGTGCATCGTCATCAGCACGTGGCCATGGGACACGCGCGTCTTTGTTTTCGGCAGCTGGACATGTGGAGCCGCATCATGCTGAAGGCTTGGTAGAATGGATGACCAAGCCCTCCTCATCCTCCTCATCCTCTCTCACCCAGGCTCAGGGTACTGACAGAGCATCATCAGCCACCCCTTCCCTAGACCCACCATGTCCTCCTGAGGAGTCCCCCGAACTCTTTGAGCACAGTGTTGGGTACATGCTCCAGGAGGATGCCCAACGATTCGAAGGCTCGGATGACGATACCCAGCTTGAGGAATCTGGCAGTACAGTTCCACCAGCTGCAGCTTACTGCCAGGTTTGCTCTAGTGGTGAAGAGGGAGGGGATGATGAGGTCACTGACTCCACGTGGGTGCCTCAAGGGAGAGAGGATGAGGAGGAGGACGAGGAGGAGGAGGATGCGGCGTCACATGTCCAACGAGGCAGGATGCCCCCTGGAGGCCAGGTAGAGGCCAGCACAGCAACTGTACAACACCGCAGAGCTCCGCCTGTGCAGGGCGCTGCCTCTGCACGTTATCAGAAAAGTTCTTTGGTGTGGGCCTTTTTTGAGACGAGTGCAGCAGATCGCACCACTGCTATTTGCAATATTTGTCTCAAGCGTATCTCGCGTGGCCAAAACATCAGCCGCTTGGGCACGACAAGCATGACCAGACATATGGCGACCTGCCATGCAGCTCGTTGGCAGGCACACATAAAAGACCCACACCAAAGAACTAAGCGGACCTCTCCTTGCTCCTCCTCAGCTGGGATCTCCATCCCCACTACACCTTCAGTCCTCTCTGAAAGCTGCTCTGAGAGGACTGAAGGTGTAGAATTCGGTGTGTCACAACCAAGTACTTGCAGTACACCGACGTCCGAATGCAGCAGGCAAATTTCCCTGCCCCAGCTGCTGGACCGTAGAAAGAAGTACACTCCCAGCCATCCACATGCCCAGCGGTTGAATGCTAGCCTTGCTAAATTGCTAGCACTTCAACTGCTGCCTTTTCAGTTGGTAGACTCGGCCCCCTTCCGTGAGTTTGTTCAATGTGCGGTTCCTCAGTGGCAGGTTCCCAAACGCCACTTTTTCTCGCGGAAGGCGATTCCGTCTCTCTACCGGCATGTGGAGGGCAATGTCCATGCCTCGCTGGACAGGGCGGTCAGCGGTAAGGTGCATATTACCGCTGACTCATGGTCCAGCAGGCATGGACAGGGACGGTACCTTTCTTTCACGGCCCATTGGGTCACTCTATTGGCAGCTGGGAGGGATGCAGGACAAGGTGCAGTAGTGTTGGAGGTTGTTCCGCCACCACGCCTCCAAAACGCGACTACTGCTACTGGTTGTGACACACCTCTCTCCTCCACCCCCTCCTCTTCTTCTTCCTCCAGTGCTCTGTCCTTGGAACCAGCGGTGCTCCGTAGGCGTACAAGGGGCTACGCAAGTACGCAGGCAAAAAGATGCCATGCCGTGCTTGCGCTGGTGTGTTTGGGGGACAGGAGCCACACTGGGCCAGAGGTTCTGGCAGCTCTGCAGGGGCAGGCCGAGAGGTGGTTGACGCCACGTCAGCTTAAGCCAGGAATGGTCGTTTCTGACAATGGCACCAACCTCCTCTCCGCCCTGCGACAGGGGCAGCTCACCCATGTGCCCTGCATGGCTCACGTCCTCAACCTGGTGGTGCAGCGGTTCTTGGGCAGGTTCCCAGGCTTACAGGATGTCCTGAGGCAGGCCAGGAAAGTCTGTGTGCATTTCCGCCGATCTTATAATGCCAGTGCTCGGCTGACTGAGCTGCAAAAGGAGCTGAACCTGCCCAAGAACCGCCTAATATCTGACATGCCCACCAGGTGGAACTCAACGTTGGCCATGCTGCAGCGACTGCACACGCAGCAGAGGGCCATCAATGAGTACCTTTGCGACTACGGCACCAGGACAGGGTCAGGGGAGCTTGGTTTTTTTTCCCCACGTCAGTGGAGCATGATCAGGGATGCATGCACTGTCCTCTCACCATTTGAGGAGGCCACGAGGATGGTGAGCAGTGACAGTGCATGCATCAGTGACACTGTCCCTCTTGTCCACCTGTTGGAGCATACGCTGCGTGGGATAATGGACAGGGCACTTGAGGCAGAACAGAGGCAGGAAGAGGAGGACTTCCTTGCCTCTCAAGGCCCCCTTTATCCGGACAGTGTTCCTTCTGTCCCACCCATCACACAGGAAGAGGATGAGGAGGAGGAGGAGGAGGAGGAGGAGGATTGTGTGAGCATGGAGGTGGAGCCTGGCACTCAGCATCAGCAGCAGCAGTCTTTTAGGGATGATGTACAGTCCCAACAAGCCAGTGGACTTGTACGTGGCTGGGAGGAGGTGGCTGGCGATCATGTCATCCTCAGTGACCCAGAAGACTCCGGACCGAATGCCTCAGCTAACCTACGCTGCATGGCCTCCCTGATCCTGCAAAGCCTGCGGAAGGATCCTCGTGTTCTTCGGATCAAGGAGAGGGACCATTACTGGCTGGCCACTCTCCTTGATCCGCGGTACAAGGGTAAGGTTGCGGACCTTATCTTGCCGTCGCAGAGGGAGCAGAGGATGAGACATCTCAGGGAGGCCTTGCAGAAAGGTCTGTGCAACGCGTTCCCAGAAACTGGGAGGCTACAAACTCCTGGTCCTGGGCGACGAGTTGCTGAGGCTTCGGTCAGTGGCAGAAGGAGCGGTGGGGAAGGTGGACGTCTGACCGATGCGTTCAGACAATTTTTTAGTCCGCAGCCCCAAGGTATGATCGGTTCCAGCAACCATCGCCAGCGTCTGATATACATGGTGCAGGAATACCTTGGGGCAAGGTCAGACTTGGACACCTTTCCCACCGAAAATCCTCTGGCTTACTGGGTCCTGAGGATGGATCACTGGCCAGAGCTTGCACAGTATGCAATTGAGCTACTGGCCTGTCCTGCCTCCAGCGTTCTTTCCGAACGCACATTCAGTGCTGCTGGAGGATTTGTGACTGATCATAGGGTGCGCCTGTCCACCGCCTCGGTTGATCGACTGACATTCATCAAAATGAATCAGTCTTGGATCACCACCAGCTACCAGGCACCTGAGGCGGATATAACCGAATAATTTTTAATGTCACATCCCTTCAAGACTGCCTATGCTGATGCTGAGTGACTGTCCTCTTATGTTCACTGACTATCCTCTTCCTCCTCCTCAATGATCCATGCCACCACACCAGTGCCTAAGGCACAATTTTTCAGCCCCTGTTTAACAGGGGCGTGTACTTACAATTTTTTAAAAAAATGCTTCGCAACACGTGTGACTGCTGTGCTCCAAGTACAGTCTCTGTGAGGGCCGTGTTGCAGTGTTGTGGCACCAGCACCAGTGCCTAAGGCACAATTTTTCAGCCCCTGTTTAACAGGGGCGTGTACTTACAATTTTTAAAAAAAATGCTTCGCAACACGTGTGACTGCTGTGCTCCAAGTACAGTCTCTGTGAGGGCCGTGTTGCAGTGTTGTGGCACCAGTGCCTAAGGCACAATTTTTCAGCCCCTGTTTAACAGGGGCGTGTACTTACAATTTTTTAAAAAAATGCTTCGCAACACGTGTGACTGCTGTGCTCCAAGTACAGTCTCTGTGAGGGCCGTGTTGCAGTGTTGTGGCACCAGCACCAGTGCCTAAGGCACAATTTTTCAGCCCCTGTTTAACAGGGGCGTGTACTTACAATTTTTTAAAAAAAATGCTTCGCAACACGTGTGACTGCTGTGCTCCAAGTACAGTCTCTGTGAGGGCCGTGTTGCAGTGTTGTGGCACCAGTGCCTAAGGCACAATTTTTCAGCCCCTGTTTAACAGGGGCGTGTACTTACAATTTTTTAAAAAAATGCTTCGCAACACGTGTGACTGCTGTGCTCCAAGTACAGTATCTGTGAGGGCCGGGTTGCAGTGTTGTGGCACCAGCACCAGTGCCTAAGGCACAATTTTTCAGCCCCTGTTTAACAGGGGCGTGTACTTACAATTTTTTAAAAAAAATGCTTCGCAACACGTGTGACTGCTGTGCTCCAAGTACAGTATCTGTGAGGGCCGGGTTGCAGTGTTGTGGCACCAGCACCAGTGCCTAAGGCACAATTTTTCAGCCCCTGTTTAACAGGGGCGTGTACTTACAATTTTTTAAAAAAATGCTTCGCAACACGTGTGACTGCTGTGCTCCAAGTACAGTCTCTGTGAGGGGTTGCAGTGTTGTGGCACCAGCACCAGTGCCTAAGGCACAATTTTTCAGCCCCTGTTTAACAGGGGCGGGTAATTACAAATCTTGATCTAATAGTTCACAGCAGGGCCCATTCCTGCGCCCACCAAGAGTAACTATGAGGGCCTGCAGTCTTGTGGCAACACCGTCCACCACCGCCAAAGGCCCAATTTTTCTGCCCTGTTCATCAGGTGCTTGCAATTACAAATCTTGATCTAATAACTCACAGCAGGGCCCATTCCTGCGCCCACCAAGAGTAACTATGAGGGCCTACAGTCTTGTGGCAACACCGTCCACCACCACCACCAAAGGCCCAATTTTTCTGCCCTGTTCATCAGGTGCTTGCAATTACAAATCTTGATCTAATAACTCACAGCAGGGCCCATTCCTGCGCCCACCAAGAGTAACTGTGAGAGCTTACAGTCTTGTGGCAAAACCGTCCACCACCACCACCACCACCACCCCCAATTTTTCTGCCCTGTTCAACAGGTGCATGCAATTACAAATCTTGATCTATTAACTCACAGCAGGGCCCATTCCTGTGCCCACCAGTCTTGTGGCTACACCAACATCTAATAGGGCAAATTTCTGCAGAGTATATACGCCAGGCCCCTACTTTCAAACATCCAACTTACAAACGACTCCTACTTGCAAATGGAAAGAGAAAACAGGAAGTGAGAGGAAATCTACCCCTAGGAAGGGAAATTCTATCCTGTTAGATTTAATTTGGGAAAAAGGTATCTCCTCTCTACTGATACTTTATCACCAATCCTTGTTTCAATTAAAACCCCACTTTTCCAAAAACATTTGTCATTGGGACGGAAAGTGAGGTGACATGTTCTGAACAGATGTGCAAAGACAGCAAATGTTACAGGGGTGATAACCCCTCCCTATGTTCTCCAAAAAGCTTAAAAATAGATTTTTTTGGGATGGAGCTACACTTCATAATGTACCTGTTCAGATTCTACTTAAGATCAAACCTAAAGCCGCAAGTGGTTTTAAATGGCTTCTTTTTTTCCTTTACAAATGTCATTTTGTGCAAGGACAGTTCTAAACACGGGAAACACATGCCACTTCACAGGCATACTTTGGACACCCCCCAGGTACCATATTTAAAGGAAAATGTCACTTTTTTTTTTTCACTTTATGCATCATTAAAATGACTGCTCCCGAAAAAACGTTAGTTTTTAAAAGTTCTTTTTGCATTGATATATGTCCCCTGGGGCAGGACCCGGTCCCCAAACCTGTTTTATGACATTAACATGCATATTGGCCGTTGTAATTAGCACTTTTGATTTCGAACGTTCGCGTCCATTATAACGTATAGGGTTCGAAAATTCGCGCAAACTTTCGGTCCGTTCGAAGGTTCTGGTTCGAACCGAACCCGGGGGTGTTCGGCTCATCCCTAGTCCCGGGGACTTTTGCCTTGCCATTTCCTGGACGGTCCCCTGTATCTCCTCCAGGGTGACAGGGCCGTCTAAGACAGCCCTGTCCTCCTCAGAGAGACAGGGGACCGCCAATCCTTCAAAAAATGTATCCAGTTTTCCTGTTATTTCGTCTTGTCGGGAGTAATATAAGTTCTCGTAGTAGGTTCTGAAGGTATCCACTATCTCTGGCGTATATGTGGAAGTCTTACCAGCTCCGATGTCTATCATCGGGACCATAGATGAGGGAGAGTTGGACCTGACTAGGTGGGCAAGCATCCTACTTATTCCCTCCCCTTCTCCAAAAGCAGATTGCTTCTGGAAAATATATTTTTGTTCAGCTTTGCTTAATAAGATTAGACGATATTCCTTTTGTGCTTCTACCCAATCTTTAAGATTCGTCGGTAAAGGGATTTTTATGTATTTCGCTTCTGCAAGAGATACTTTTCTCGCCGCATTCTCTTCCCCCTCCCTAGACTTTTTTTTTATTCTAGAGATTTGCTGGATCAATAAGCCCCGAAGCATAGCCTTGGTTGTGTCCCAAATTACCCCCTGGGGGGCCGAGCCCGCATTCATATCTATGTTTTCTCTCAGAGCCTGTATGACCTCCTTTGGGTCTCCCATTAATTCCAGCCAGGAAGGATTAATTCTCCATTCCCGGTACATGTTTCTCACCCCTACCTCAAATGAGGCTGTTAGGGGGGAGTGATCGGAAAGACTTCTGGGCCTATACCTAATATTATCTAACAAGGACGTCGACTCATCATTGCAAAGTACCATATCAATTCTCGACAGTGTGGAATGCGTGCTGGAGAAACACGAGTACCCCCTAATCCCGGGGTTCCGCAGTCTCCATATATCTTTCAGGCCCAGTTCATCCAGGAAGCGGGGGAAGCGGCTATCCGCTAACCCTCCCCTCTGACTCCCCTGGGGAAACCTGTCAAGTACCTTATCTAAGACCATATTGAAGTCCCCGAAGACCACGATCGGGAGACCCGGTCTATCCAGCACAAACTCCACAAGGTCCAGAAGGACCTCCGTGTCAAAGGGGGGCGGGATATAGACATTGGCCAGCAGGACAACTTTATTTTCAATTTTACAATGTAGAAAAATATACCTACCCCGATCATCTATTTTTCTTTGGATACAGTTAAATGTGATCCCTGAATTTATCATTATACTAACCCCTCTGGAAAAGGACGAGTGGACTGAATGATACTGTAAAGCAAACTCACCCCACCCTAACTTGGGGATGGAGGCTTTGATTAAATGGGTCTCCTGAAGACAAAGTATAGACACCCCATAGGATCTAATCATGGATAGTACTGCAGATTTTTTCCCTGGATCCCCCAATCCCCTAACATTCCACGAACATATAGTGACTTGTTTCCTATTAACCTGTGTATTGTAGCTCATTAATTTAAGCTAAAATTTCTTTCAAAATAGTCAGTTAACTTAATTATTATACCCCTACTCAGTGTTACACAACATAAATTTATATTTGTGGTTAGAGGTTGTAAGAACCTTCTAAAAATACTTGTCATCATAACGTGATTTTTTGTTGTACTTGTAAATACTTTGTTGTACTTGTAATACTTGTAAATTGTTGTCGCAAAAACTTTCCAAGTGAGTGATTTTTTCTTTTTCCAATCCATTTTTCCTCCCTCCACCATACAACTTCATACATGTTATGCCTCTCACCCTTCGCCATACATTCACTTTTAACCTTACTACCACTCTGCAGACATTCACCATTCGTTACCACCCTAGGTTTGGCCGGGGGCCTTCTAATGTGACCGACCCAATCACCCTTCTTTTGAGACATTCTTAATATTTGTGCCAGTGAATCAACCCCGTTCCTACCCCTCCCTTTACCCCATGCTACCCCTCCCACCCCCTCCCCCCTATTAAAGAAACCCCTTCCATCAGAATCAACCTGCAGCACTCCGAATCTACAAGAGTGCACCATCTTTTTAACCTCTTCCCCCCGTGCATTCCACCCTCGTTCCTCCACCCCTCACGGGAAGCGACACAGCAACTCAAAAAAATAAAAAGCACAAAAGAAAAAAAGTAAAAAAAGAAAAAAAAAGATAAATAAAATTGGAGGTCACTATGCTTCACTATAAGTCGCCTCTCGCTCCCCTTCCCTCGCTCCGCTAAATATATAATAACAGCTATATCCAGCCCCCCTCTCCGAAAGAAGGGGGTACAAGAAAAAAAAAACAGAAGAAAAAAAAAAAAAGTCATATCAACAAATTAAGATGATCTTGGTCGACTAGAGACGCTCCTTAAATTTAATAAGCCAATCTTCAGCCCCTTTCGGGGAGTCAAAGAGTAGAGTCCCTCCGGGCGCCATTAACAGAAGAAAAAAAAAAAAAGTCATATCAACAAATTAAGATGATCTTGGTCGACTAGAGACGCTCCTTAAATTTAATAAGCCAATCTTCAGCCCCTTTCGGGGAGTCAAAGAGTAGAGTCCCTCCGGGCGCCATTATTCTTAGTTTTGCTGGATATAGTAGAGCATAGGTTAGATTAGCTTGGCGCAGATTTCGTTTTATTTCTCCAAATTTCGCTCGCCTTCTTTGGAGGTCTGGGGAATAGTCAGGATAAATTGACACCCTCGTGCCATTGTAAAAAATATTTCCTAATTCCCTTGCCTTCCGTATGATTGTTACTTTGTCCTTAAAGAATAGGAATTTTGCCAGTATGGGCCTAGGAGGGGCCCCGGGTTGGATGGGTCTAGAGGGAACCCTATGGGCTCTTTCCACCGCCAAAAATGAAGAGAATGATTCCTGCCCAAAAGTTTCGACCAGCCACTTTTCCAGGAAAGCGGCAGGATCAGGGCCCTCGGAATGTTCCGGGAGGCCAACTATGCGGATATTTTTCCTTCTCATCCTGTTCTCCATTTCGTCCATTTTATTAAGCTGTATATTAAGGAGATTTTTAATATCACTCACTTCATGTTTTAAAGGGGCCAAGTCATCTTCCACTAGGCTCATCCTATTCTCAAGAGTTGTAGTCCTTTCTTGTACCTTTTGTATCTCATTCCTTACATTAGCAAGTTCCGCCTGTATTGTCTTCAGTTGGTCATGCATGTCGGTCAGAGAGGCCCTGCAAGAGTTAACCGCCTCCAATATCTCTTTTAAGGATGGCTCCCCCCCAGGTGTACTGTCTGCCCCCCTTTCTGGAGGTAAACCCTCCACTACCTGGCTCCGGGGTTGCCCCTCTATTTCACCCCCCTCCACTATTGTTCTCTGGGGAGTCTGTACAGATGTTTGACTCAGTCCCTGGCTTTTCCTTCCTCCTGTGGCCCCTGTCACTCCTCCTGTCCGAATAGGCTGGGGCTGCTGATTTTGATTTTGTGTGAGGGTTTTCTGAGGGGACAGAGCTGGCCCTTGGTTTGGGGTATGCGCAAATTTCTCCAGTTTCGCTGCTGCTACTTGGCTGGCCGCCTGGCTGGCTTTTGTAGTGTGCTGTGAAGGCATATTTACTTATTGACTTTTGATGTAGCAAGCAGTATGACTTGAAGAGGGACAGGGACAGTGTCCTACACCCTGAGATAATATAGTACTGGGACGTGTTAGGCCAGAGTCCAATTATAATTTTTCCCTTTCAAATTTATAAGGTCAAAACTCTATTGCATATGTACCGACAGGAACAAAAAAAAAAAAAAAGGAATAAAGAAAGAAAAAAAACACCAAAGACAGGCTCTCTGCTAATGCGCACCTTCCAGTCTTTTGTAGGTCAGTGATTAATGTACATTAGTAAAACATACTATCTTTATAGTTAAGGCAGTCACTTATCTCACCCATCCAGTGGTAGTCAGAGTTGGCGTAGTAGCAGATGCAAGTTCCACTGACCAGCGGGTCTAGTAAGCGTAGAGAGTTGGTTTGTGACGTCTGGGAAGCCTTTTTTACTGCTATGCCTGAATCCACCATCAGCTTCAGCTCACCTGCTTGTGTAGGCGCAGATACATTCAGGCGCTGGTAAAAAGAAAAAAAAACGGGAAGATCCACACAACCAGCCTGATTTTCAATTCAGCCCAGGTAGTACAGGCAGCCGAGGACTCTCACTCCCCCTTGCCACCACCCGCACCTCCTCTCCGCCTTATGCGTTCTCTCCTCTCACGTCCTCACCTCCAGCTCCGTGAGGTGCGGGGGGGGCTCGTCGGTAGAGGCGCACTATGCGCTGTGGGGAGAGACGCGTGCGCTGAGAAAGCCCGCCGTCACACTGATTCGCTGACACCTGCTCCAGCTCCAGCTCCCGTTCTCCTCATGCATACACTGCTCTATGGACGGTGCAGTCACACAATCACCCTGCCGTTGAA
The DNA here is from genome assembly GCA_028564925.1 of Lithobates sylvaticus. Taxonomy (NCBI): domain Eukaryota; kingdom Metazoa; phylum Chordata; class Amphibia; order Anura; family Ranidae; genus Lithobates; species Lithobates sylvaticus. The sequence goes on along the minus strand of CM053035.1, from coordinate 29,458,291 downwards.
GCGGTGCACGCGGACTCCAAACTCAATGCTGTGCTCTAGTATATGGAGCGGGGGATGAGAGGAGAAGGAACGCTGCACGGACTCACTCCTCTCTCACTCTCACCTGCATCCGGTCACGCCCCCCGTGTTTTCAAACTTAGTATGAACACACAATATGTCTCCTCTCCCCTGAGAGAATGGGGATTTGTGTTTAAACACACAGATCCCGGTTCTCGCTCTGTCGCGAACGATCGTGAGTGCCAGCGGTCATCGCGCCCGTCGGGCACTCGCATCAACTCCAGGCACACACTGCGGGTGCCCGCGTGCCTCCTAAAGCGTCTTAAAGGGCCGACATACAGCTACGATGGCTCGCCCAGGGGAGCCATTGTGCCGCAGTATAACTGCGGCGGGCTGCCAGAAACCGGTTAAAGTGCAAAAATAAATACAGTGCCTGGGGGGGTACCCTTAGTCTGCCTGTAAAGTGGTGCATCTGTACCATGTATAGAACCTGTTGCATCAAAACTGACATTTCTAAAGAAAAAAACGAGTCAAATCACATTTAAAAATGACTCGTGGTTGCAATTGCCGTTGCCCGGCTACTGGAATTAATTTTTTCAAAAAGCAGCGTGGGGTCCCCCCAAAATCCTAAACCATACCAGGCCACATGACCTCAACATGGGGGGGTGTGCTTTGGGCCTCCCACCCCAAAGCACCTTGTTCTCACATTGATGGGGACAAGGGCCTCATCGCCACACCTGTAGCTGGTGCTTGTGGGGGTCTGCGGGAAGGGGGCTTATCAGAATCTGGAAGCCCCATTACCCTGGGGGCCCCCAGATCCCGGCCCCCACATGTGAATGAGTATGGCCATTCACCAAAAAAGTGTCAAAAAGTAAAAAAAAAAACACTGAGACAGTTTTTGACAATTTCTTTATTAAAAAATAAAAAAGCAGTGTCCGCAAATGTAAATCCACATACACTTAGCATAGTGAATGAAGTACTGACATCAGTCATATTATCATATGCAAGTAATTCCCTCATGCTAAATGCTCCCTATGCTAAATGAAAATTCACTTTGCGAAGTGAAACTTTACTTTGAAAGTGAATATATTCTTCTTTAAATACAAAGAATTATGGGAAATTAAGGGTAAACATACAAGCAGACACAAATATTAAAAAAATTCAACATTTTACATCGTTAAAATCAATCTGATAAAATTAATGTATTCAACAAATATGTATATCACATTTCATGTGAAAATGTATGCTTCCACGTGACATGTTTCGCCTAATTTATTATACAGCTTCTTCAGGAGTCTAAATCTAAATAGAACAGTAAAAAATTCATAAGAAATTTATACTTATTATACATAATCAAACTTTTTAACAATCATGGTCATTATTCACATATAATTATTGTTACATACCTGTCGGATTTTTCGAATGGTAATTGACACCAATATAATAATGGTCTGGACTGAATATTCTTCTTTGGTTAGCCAGCCCCATATAATGCAAAGCAGGAAAAAAGCCCTGAATATTTAATAGGTAAATGTGGCTTCCACCATGTACCTCTATAATTACAAATTCATTCGACCTAGAAACATTTTGTTTAAATATTAACAGATATTGATTAAATAATTTACTGTATATCAAGTTGATTTAATTAACATATGCAAACAATATGAAGGGCGCCAACCAAAATATCAATATACCACTCTAAAGCCCCATACACACGGTAGGATTTTCGCATGGATTCTGTCCGATCGGACAATGTTGTTGAAAAATCCGACCGTGTGTATGCACCATCGGACAGTGTACGTCGGATTGTCCGACGGACAAAGTCCTATCTCCTGCTGGATAGATTTTTTGACAACACGGTCCGATCACACCAAATCCGATCGTGTGTAGCGTTGTCCGACGGACAAAGTGCTACGCATGCTCAGATCACATTACAAGACCAAAGCTATTGGCTACTAGCCTCTACGTAGTCCCGTCGTAGGCAACAAACGTCACCACGTTCAGAATGATCGGATTTTCCGACAACTTTGTCCGACCGTGTGTACGCAACACCAACATCGGACAAAGTACGACGGACATGATCCGACGGACCTGGTCCGCGGATAATCCGAGCGTGTGTATGGGGCTTTAGTAATCATGGTTGCTGCCCCTCTAAGTGTATATATAAAATATAAAAGTATGTACATATGAAAAGTATTTGTACTTTTATGTACCTAATATTAATATAAAAAAGTATTTATAACTCTTCCATTAGTTATATAAATCGATGCACATAGGAACAACCTATTACATATCATAATCAAAAAATACATACATAAACACTCTCTAATATATGTAAATATAAAATTAAATAAATTAAATAATAAGGGGGTGTTTTTTATTGTATTTATTTTACTGCATTTATTTAATTTCACATACATATATTAGAGAGTGTTGGATCTATTTTTTGATTATGATATACATTATCTCACAAAAGTGAGTACACCCCTCACATTTTTGTAAATATTTTTATTATATCTTTTCATGTGACAACACTGAAGAAATTAAACTTTGCTGCAATGTAAGGTAGTGAGTGTACAGCTTGCTGTATCCTCAAAATAACTCAACACACAGCCATTAATGTCTAAACCATGGGCAACAAAAGTGAGTACACCCCTAAGTGAAAATGTCCAAATTAGGCCCAAAGTGTCAATATTTTGTGTGGCCACCATTATTTTCCAGCACTGCCTTAACCCTCTTGGGCATGAAGTTCACCAGAGCTTCACAGGTTGCCCCTGGAGTCCTCTTCCACTCCTCCATGACGACATCATGGAGCTGGTGGATGTTAGCGGCCTTGCGCTCAATAGGGTTTACATCTGGAGACATGCTTGGCCAGTCCATCACATTTACTCTCAGCTTCTTTAGGTGTGTTTGTTGTTTATCTTGGTACAGGGCAATTATTGATGTTAGCCATTCCAGGGGGACCTGGTGATTGTAGGGATGAGGCTGTTTGGTTATACAGGAGAAACTGAGGATGGTAACTTTTAGAAGCCTGAGAGAAGGTGACTTTTGGGCCCCATGGGTTAGTTTCAGCTGCCACTGGCCAATGATACCTGTGGCAAAATTACTGAATGAATCTTAAACTTGGGTAAACCTTGGGTGTCACTTGTTTCACCTAAAGTTATTTTTTCTCTGCCTCAGGAGGAACGTCACAATATTTGACTGCTAACAATTATTTACACATCCTCTGAGGGTGAGAAGATCCTCTGAGGGAACCAAAAAGTGCCAAAGAGATGCACAAGGACAACTTAAACAGGCAATCCTCCTAAAACTCCTTGTTGATAGATGCTTAGAAGAAGAATGGTCAATTATCAATGTATTTTCATATCTTTTTCTTTGACTTGGGGGAGATCTCTGCACTTTTTTTTTAAATTGTCATTCCTGTCCCAACTATTAACAGAGGATCTCACCCTTCATGTTTATATTGTATATTTATTTTGCCTTATGGAATACTGTATGTAATAGGAATAGTGAGACTGGACTTGGGCAGTAGAGGTAAATTCTTACCTTTACTGCTAAGGAAAAAATGTAGCAGCGCTAATTCATATATACAATATAAAAAAAGAGTAAATCAACCAGCGCTAAAATTACCACACACCCTAAACTAAAATGCTGCTGGAATACTGAGGGTCAAATTACCAAATCCCAAAGATATATTATGTGAAAAAGCAGTACAGCGCAAATGAAAAATAAAAACTAAATATAAATAAACACAAATATATGCAAAGAAAATAGTCCGTTGTTTTGTGTGTATATAAAAATGAACACAAGAAAAAAATCAAAATTAGTGCATCCAACAGACGTGCAGAAAAAATCCAGTGATTTGAGTGAAGTAAATCATCAAATGTGGTGACTTGCATGACTCCCTCCACCATTAATAGCAATGGCCGCTCACCTCAACCGTTGGACCCCTGAGTGAATCAGTCAGGTCAATAAAGCGGTCCCTTGCAGGGAATTAAAACAACTGGTATGCCCAAGTGCTGGTGTCAAATATACTGCAGAGTGATATCAGGAGTAGATTTCCAGACTAATCATCATCATCATCAATGCTCTCCTCCGGTGTATGACATGTAATAAAGTAATGACAATCTAGTGCTCTCCAATTGCAACTAAAAACATTTAATATGAATAAAAAAGGTACACTCACAAAGGTCGCACTGTTCCCCAGTGCTAAGGATGAAGCACTTGTAAATTGCGAAGAGATCCAGGGAGATCAGTTAGTAAAGGTGATATCACGTTTGCAGTCATGTGGTATTCCGTCCCTACGCGTTACGTCCCAAGGGGGCGGGACTTCATCAGCGGTGACGACATGACGCAAGTCACCCGCTTTAACTACTACGTCAGCTGACCAACCTGGCCAATCAGAGCAAGTGCTTGGCCGTAACCATGTCAACCTGTATAACCGCAATGTGCTGCAGTATGAACATCTAAAGGAACAGAAAACATATCCATCGGTACATTACATTCAAGAACATGATATAAATCATGTTCATAGTCGGACGTACTATGCCCATATTGTATCTAACTTTGAACAAACTATTCTGAGGGATAATAAAAATAATAAAAATACGAACGGCACCCTGCGTCCCTAATGATCTCCATGGTAAATCGCGTATACTAAAGTGAACAACAAGCTCAAAGTGCAATGTAAATACATTCTCATCAATAAAATTCCTACCCTTGGGAAATGAATCTCAACTATCCCCAGATACAGATTCACAGAGAATATAACTACATGGCACAAACATATTTAAATAAAGATTATTATATAAAATCCTTGAAAGTACATAAAATATAAAATATCAAGAGAAAGGAGACTCTGTATATGAACATAACATGCCTGAACTATTTTTATATATAAAATAAAATAAAATAAAATACATGAACTATGAACATTAAAAATATCCAAAAAAATATCCATAAAATTAAAATTAATCAAAATTAAAATTGTCAAATCACCGGTCAGAAATGAAACAATTTAAATCGAAATCCACGTTCAAGCCACCAGGTGTGGGAACTCTGGTTTCATGAATCCAATGGGATTCTCTACGGCTGAGCTATGGTATAAAATTGCCACCTCGCCAATGTTTGATAACCCTTTCTATGCCCCAAAAACTCAGACTTTTAGGATTTTGATCATGAACTAATTTGAAACGTCTAGAAACATTATGCGTTTTTAGGCCCTTTTTATATTATTGACATGTTCTCTGAGCCTAGCATGCAGGGGACGAGACGTTCTCCCAATGTATTGGAGACCGCATCGACACTGAAGCATGTATACGACCCCTACTGTTGTGCATGTAATCAATTGTCCGATTTTATATTCTTTGTTAGTCGCTGCTGCTGTAAAAGATTTCCTCTTTTTGATGTTGCATTTAGAATGCTTACAAGCTGTGCAGCGACCACAGGCATAGAAACCGGATAGGAAGGAAAAAAGTTTGCTCTCAGTTTGAACAGGAGGATCCTCTACTCCTGGGACTAAACGATCTCGTAAGGAGGGGGCTTTCTTATAGATAAAAGCAGGACATCATATTATCACTGCCTTGACAGGTATGTACTTATGTTTTATCACATGTTTGTGTGCGATACCTACTGTCAATCGTCTGTATTTCTTTACTTTTTGTTTATTTTAATAAAAAACGTTTGTATTAAAAAAAAAGCAGGACATCATGGTAAAAGAGGTCCTAGAACTCGTTCTTGTTTTAATATGGACCAATTTTTTGCAACCAGTTTCTCAAACTTTTTATGCTGTACATTGTAGTTCAGTACCATTTTAAAATTAGTTACACTTGTACTGGTGTCCGTAACTTTATCAGCAACTAAAATTGCCCTGTCCAAGCTCGAACCTTATTGATCTCACCATCAAGTATCTCCTTATTATAGCCTTTCTCCTGAAATCTGGAGGACAATAATTGTGACTGGACTAGGAAATCATCCTCTCGTGTACAATTACGTCTGAGTCTTACAAACTGACCCCTGGAGTTTAATTTTCTTTGTATTAGAGTCCAGTTTGTGCACAAATGTATAAGTCTTGGCTATGGCATTTTTGATTCAAATAGGATACTTTTTGACAGGTGTTTGTGGATAGACTAGTCATGTGATTTCATTACACCTGTCATTTCCTACAAAGTTTTAGCCACTCGTGCCAGATCTATAATACCAGGAACAATGACCAAGAAAACCAAATACGAGGCACAGTTAGCTGTGCCCTGTGCAAACTACCGATCAGGCAGTATTATAATAATGGTTTCTTATACCAATAATTAATATATATCTTTTATTATAACTCTTTTGTATTTTGTTTTTAAATAGGGTTGAAATATGATCCATTAATCCTTTGCTTCATGAAAATCATACAACTATGAGCGACCACATTAGATTATTCATATGTTTTAGGTGGTATTATACCCTTTATTGAATGCATTAATGATTTATAACATACTGTATGTACATGTTGTATTTTGATCATGATGTAATTGCAATTTTTGTATATTCTATGTATCTCTACATGTGCTGTTTAGCGAACCATTTTAAGGATTTACCTTTGTATTTACAAAGAAAATGTATAATTAGCCATGCTTATACACATATAGATGTACACATATGTTCAATTCACATACACTTTGAATTTAGTTATTAGTTATTAGTTATTTAGTTATTTAGTTATTTCTACATATATTTTTTATTAGTTCCTTCTTGATTTTTATCCTTCTAATTTTTATCTCAGTTTGATTCGAGATAGGACCACACAGTCACAATAGGGACAATAATCTATGTAATACGATACACACACCACTATACACGCATACATCTATGTGTTTTCATTTACACACTCGCATATATGTATATATATTTTTTATTCGTTCACATACAACCATTTTTCACATCTATTTTAATTTTAATTTTATTTTTACTCATTATTTTTCACTACTCATCATTTATATAACATCTTTTCACTTTCACTGCATATCACACAACCTTTATACTTTTATTTAGTTAGGTTTTCATTTGTTTGTTTGTACACTTACATGCATATAGCAACACATTTATGCATTTTTTTGACCATACTGTACATTATTTAACACAATCTATATAATAGAATAATAGTTTTTTTGGTTTTTCTACTCGGTAACTCTCTGTCTAAATGGTTGGCCCGGCAGCACATGTTGGGATTTAATCAATACTGTGTCTCAGCTGTTTGCAACAGCTTTTTCTAATTATGTTATCATGTGACACATATTCTGGATACATATATATATATATGACATTCATTCGAGAGTTACTTAGCTATGAGTAAGCGCTATATATATAGCGTGAAACGCGTCAGATGTGTGCCCCCCCCCTTCTTTGCTTTGCCGTGTTTTTGGATTTGATGTGATCCCTGCTTTTTAAATAAATTTGTTGAATTTTTATCTTCGTCTGGTGTGCGGCTGTCCAGAGTTCCTCTCGATACTCTCAATCTATGCAACACCAGTGTCGGACAAAATCCGTTTGAAAAAATCAGACGAATTTTGTGGTCGGAATTTCCGACCGTGTGTACGGGGCATTACTGTTATACTGTAATGTTACTTTGTTTTATTGTTAACCATAATTTGCTTAGCAGGTACGCCATTCAGCTGCAGCGCGGATTTATTTACCTTGACAGCAACAGCGTTTACTCCCACGATACATAAAGCCGTGACTCCAGTGCTGCCGGAGGTGATTTCACCACCACAGTTAAAAAAAAGAGCATATATGCCGAAACATGGAGGCAGCAGGGGTGGAGGAGCGATTTGCTCCTACCTTTTGCGGGAGGATGCCCCCATGCTTTGGCATATATATATTTTAGGCACAGGTTGCGTTAAAAAAATTCTATTTTTTACTATGTTTTTTTTTGTGTATTTGCTTTGCAGGTATGGTATGTCTTACTGTTATACTGTAATGTTACTTTGTTTTATTGTTAACCATCATTTGCTTAGCAGGTACGCCATTCAGCTGCAGCGCGGATTTATTTATCTTGACAGCAACAGCGTTTGCTCCCACGATACATAAACTCCAGCGCTGTTGGAGGTGATTTCACCACCACAGTTAAAAACAAAATGGTGCATGTATGCCCATCATTAGAAGCGGGTGGATAAAGGGAGGTATTCTAATGGTGGGCATACCCACCGATCAATCTCTTTTTTTCATTCAGCCCACAGGCTGCATGAAAACAAAGATTACAATATATGCCAAACAAGGACCAGCAACGTACTTGTATGTTGCTGGAATTTGAGTGGTTATACTAGAATGATGCCGGCGGGTTTAGGTATCATCTTGGTATCATTCTTTTTAGCCAGCGGTCAACTTTCCTAGTGGCTAATTAGCCTCTAGACTGCTTTTAGAAGCAGTGGGAGGGAAAGCAGGGAATGCCCCCCCTCCCACCGTCTTCCATGGTTTTCTCTGGCTCTCCTGCCCCAACAGGGAACCTGATAATGCAGCCGGGGGTTCCGCCAGCTGACCATAGAGCTGATCAGAGACCAGAATGGCTCCAATCATCTCTATGGCCTAAGAAACTGGAAGCTACGAGCATTTCATGACTTACATTTTTCCAGATATAAACAGCGCCATTGGGAAATTGGGAAAGCATTTTATCACACCGATCTTGGTGTGGTCAGATGCTTTGAGGGCAGAGGAGAGATCTCGGGTCTAATAGACCCCAATTTTTTAAAAAAAGAGTACCTGTCACTACCTATTGCTATCATAGGGGATATTTACATTCCCTGAAATAACAATAAAAGTTACAAAAAAAATATATAAATGAAAGGAACAGTTTAAAAAAAAATAATAAAAAAAAAAGTCTGGCGTCATATGTAAACAGCTTTTGCACCATGCATGTGAGGTATCACTGTGAAGGTCAGATCGAGGGCAGTAATGCTTTTAAAAATGTATGTAGTTTGTCGCCACTGCACGTTTCTGCGCAATTTTAAACCATTTCGTGTTTGGTATCCATGTACTCGGCCTAAGATTATCTTTTAGTGCATAAAAATGTAAAAAAGTGTGTTTTTTTTTTTTAAAAAAAATGCGTTTGAAAAATCGCTGCGCAAATACTGAGTGAAAAAAATAAATAAACACCCGCTATTTTAATTTGTAGGGCCTTTGCTTTAAAAAAATATATAATGTTTGTGGGTTCAAAGTAATTTTCTTGCAAAAAAAAAATATTTTTTCATGTAAACAAAAATTGTCAGAAAGGGCTTTGTCTTCAAGTGGTTACAAGAGTGGGTGATGTGTGACATAAGCTTCAAAATGTTGTGCATAAAATGCCAGGACAGTTCAACCCCCCCCCCCCCCCCCCAAATGACCCCATTTTGGAAAGTAGACACCCCAAGCTATTTGCTGAGAGGCATGTCGAGTCCATGAAATATTTTATATTTTGACACAAGTTGAGGGAAAAAAAATTTTTTTTTTTTGCACAAAGTTGTCACTAAATTATATATTGCTCAAACATGCCATGGGCATATGTGGAATTACACTGCAAAATACATTCTGTTGCTTCTCCTGAGTACGGGGTTACCACATGTGTGAGACTTTTTGGGAGCCTAGCCGCGTACGGGGCCCCAAAATCCAAGCACCGCCTTCAGGATTTCGAAGGGTGTAAATTTTTAAATTCACTCCTCACTGCCTATCACAGTTTTGGAGGCCATGGAATGCCCAGATGGCACAAAATACCTTTAAATGACCCCATTTGGACAGTAGACACCCCAAGATATTTGCTGAGAGGTATGGTGAGTATTTTGCAGATCTCGCTTTTTGTCACAAAGTTTTGAAAAAAGAAAAAAAAAAAAAAAAATATTTTCTTTTCTTTCTTCATTTTCAAAAACAAATGAGAGCTGCAAAATACTCACCATACCTCTGAGCAAATAGCTTGGGGTGTCTACTTTCCAAAGTGGGGTCATTTGGGGGGGTTTTGTACCATCTTGGCATTTTATGGCCTTCGAAACTGTGATAGTAATGAGGCGTGAAATCAAAAATTTAAGCCCTTTGAAATCCTGAAGGCGATTTTCGGGGCCCCGTACGCGGCTAGGCTCCCAAAAAGTCCCACACATGTGGTATTCCCGTACTCAGGGGAAGCAGCAAAATGTATTTTGGGGTGTCATTCTACATATGCCCATGGCATGTTTGAGCAATATATAACTTTGTGACAACTTTGTGGTAAAAAAAAAAAAAAAGTTTGTAATTTTCCCATAACTTGTGGCAAAATATTAAATATTCCATGGACTAAACATGCCTCTTAGCAAATAGCTTGGGGTGTCTACTTTCCAAAATGGGGTTATTTGGGGGGGAGGTTTGTGCCATCTTGGCATTTTTGGCCTTCAAAACTGTGATAGGTAGTGGGGAGTGAAATCAAAAATGTAAGCCCTTAGAAATCCTGAAGGCGGTGCTTGGTTTTCGGGACCCCGTACACGGCTAGGCTCCAAAAAAGTCCCACACATGTGGTATCCCTGTACTCAGGAGAAGCAGCAGAATTTATTTTGGGGTGTAATTCCACATATACCCATGGCATGTGTGAGCAATATATCATTTAGTGACAACTTTGTGCAAAAAGAAAAAGTTTGGCATGTTACCGCAACAAAATATAAAATATTCCATGGACTCAACATGCCTCTCAGCAAATAGCTTGGGGTGTCTACTTTCCAAAATGGGGTCACTTGGCTGGGTTTTGTGCCATCTTCGCATTTTATGGCCTTTAAAACTGTGATAGGTATTGAGGAGTGAAATCAAAAATTTACACCCTTCGAAATCCTGAAGGCGGTGCTTGGTTTTCGGGGCCCCGCACGCGGATTAGCTCCCAAAAAGTCCCACACATGTGGTATCCCCGTACTCAGGAGAAGAAGCAAAATTTATTTTGGGGTGCAATTCCACATATAACCATGTCATGTGTGAGCAATATATCATTTTTTTTATGACAACTCTTTGTAAAAAAAAAAATTTTTGTCATTATTCAATCACTTGGGACAAAAAAATAAAATATTCAATGGGCTCAACATGCCTCTTAGCAATTTCCTTAGGGTGTCTACTTTCCAAAATGGGGTTTGTACTGCCCTGCCATTCTAGCACCTCAGGAAATGAGATAGGCAGTCATAAACTAAAAGCTGCGTAAATTCCAGAAAATTTACCCTAGTTTGTAAACACTGTAACTTTTGCGCAAACCAATAAACATACACTTATTGACATTTTTTACCAAAGACATATGGCTGAATACATTTTGGCTTAAATGTATGACTAAAATTGAGTTTATTGGATTTTTCTTATAACAAAAAGTAGAAAATATCCTTTTTTTTCAAAATTTTCAATTTATATCGCAAAAAATTAAAATTGCAGAGGCAATCAAATACCATCAAAAGAAAGCTCTATTTGTGGGAAGAAAAGGACACACATTTTGTTTGGGTACAACATTGCATGACTGTGCAATTACCAGTTAAACCAGTGCAGTGCCAAATTGTAAAAAGGTCCTCTGGTCTTAAGGCTGCAAAATGGTCTGGTCTGAAAGTGGTTAATGACCAGGCCATTTTTTGCGATACGGCACTGCGTTAATTTAACTGACAATTGCGCGGTCATGCAACGTTGTACCCAAACGAAATTGACTGTTTTTTTTTTACCCACAAATAGAGCTTTCTTTTGCTGGTATTTGATCACCTCTGCGGTTTTTATTTTTTGCGCTATAAACAAAAAAAAAAGAGTGTCAATTTTGAAAAAAATTAATTCTGCTATAATAAATATGCAAAAAAAATATCCGAAAACACGTATTCATCAGTTTAGGCCGATATATATTCTTCTACAAATATTTGGTAAAAAAAAAAAAATCACAATAGGCGTATATTGATTAGTTTGTGCAAAATTTATCACATCTACAAACTACGGCATAGATTTAGGGACTTTTATTTATTTTTATTGTTTTTACTGGTAATTGCGGCGATCTGCGATTTTTTGCGGGACTGCGACATTGCAGCAGACAAATCTGGGCCCCAATTACACTTTTTGGGGATTAGTGACATTATTACATTGATCAGTGCTATAAAAATGCAATTGATAAATAAAAAAATTACACTGACAGGGAATGGGTTAACACTAGGGGCGATCAAGGGGTCAAGTGTGTTCCCTCAGCGTGTTCTTACTGTAGGGGGGATGGGCTTACTGGAACATGACAGAGACATGACATTGAGAACCTGCTCTCAATCTTTTGCTGGCGGAAATTTGGCCAGCAAAAGTCGAATGGAGCATACACACGGTCGCATTTTCCGATTAAAAGCTCTCACCATTTTTTTTCTGGCGGCATTTCCGATCGTGTGTACGCAGCATAAGAGCTAGGGGGAGGAGAAGCTTCAGCAACACAGAGCTTCCCAGTGAATGGCTGTGCAGTAGGGGCGTGTCAGGATTAGTGTGATCATTAGTGAGTTCCCAGCACATCTAGAGAACTGACCACGGTGTGCTCATCTGCTTAGTGTGGTCATTTTTTAATTGGAAAGCAGAGGGACTGGCAGGAACACTGGGGATTTTACATAAAGGAAGCAATACAAAAAGAACATGATACTTTTTTTAAAAAAGAGCATGGTACAGCAGGCACATATCGGGACTATGGAGTGTTGGGATAACAAACGCTTTAATGCTTTCCCCAAGATAAATGATGCTCCCCCAGATATCCTTTATATAGCAATCCTTATTATTTCTTTCATAGTATGGGCACCCACTAATCAAAGGTACAATACCCACCACCATTTAGTATCTGGTGTTAGATATAGATCCCAATGGTGACCAAGTATAACCTGGTCTAAAAATGTAATGTAAAGAGTAAAGAGTTTTAATCTAGGTAAGTGTTCAATTTAATATGGTCTTCCCTTTCCGCAGACAACGTACCTGATTTACGGAATGATGTACAGCTTCTTTTCCATATGTTGAAATCCTATGTTTGACACTCCTGTTTGCTCACCTTTGCAATGCAACAGCTTGGACAACTACCATGACTGCCTGTCGATGGAAAAACACTCCTTTTCAGCTTTAGGGCTTTCCAAGTAAATAGTGCAATTTACTTTTCCTTTAAATGATTCTTATCTAGTTATGGATTAATTATTTGGAACTGGACCACGATTTCAGTGTCAACAGAGCCTTTACCTTGAGTAAATTAATATAGGTACAGGTAAACATTCTGTATTGCAGGTATAAATGAATTGCTAAGCTGTAACAATATCCTTAAACCATAAAGTAACATATAAATATCAGCAGTTGAGTAGGACTTTAATTATCATCAACGCATTGGACGTTCAACACCACCAAAGAACTGAGACACAGCGAAGAATGAAGTCAACTATCTTCAGCACCTTTCTTCTCTGCTTATTCATGCAGTTGATAGGTAAGTATTAACCCACACATATACATACATAGACCCTATATTGTAAGGGGATAGGCTCAATGGGTACTGGCAGCAGTAAACCAAGCAAGAGACAGGGACACCCATGAACAGTCCAAGCAGGTTCGTCCTGAACTTCTATTCAGCAAGGAAGCAAACACAGTTTCAATGCAGAACAAGCAAGTCCATGGTGTAAAACAACAAAAAACATCTATTCATCTAAGCCACTAGCTAAATTCAGGTAAGTTCTTGACTAGCAGGTAGGGATGGGCGAACGGTTCAGCCTGAGCATGAGTTCGGGCCCAACATTTGCCTGTTTGGCTGTTCACCAAACACCCGAATTTGCAGGGTGTTCCCCAGACCCTTATCCGGGCATGTATCCTGGCAGGTCAGGGAAGAGGGGGGGGGGGCGAGCGAGCAGCCCTTCAGGTCTAGTATGGATATTAAGAGGAACCCCACGCCAAAATTAATAAAAATGGCGTGAGGGTCCCCCTCAAAATCCATACCAGACTCTTCAGGTCTGGTATGGATTTTAAGGGGAACCCCTGCACCAAAATAAAAAAAAAAATGGCATGGGTTCCCCCTAAAATCCATACCAGACCCTTATCCAAGCATGCAACCTGGCAGGCCGCAGAAAAAGAGGGGAGACTAGAGAGCGCCCCCCCTCCTGAACCATACCAGGCCTCATGCCCTCAACATGGGGGGTGGGTGCACCAAAGCACCTTGTCCCCATTGATGGGGACACAGGCTTCTTCCCGACAACCCTGGGTCCCCAGATCCTTTAACCTGCAAGACGACCACTGCCTTGTTAAAGAAGCTGAGGGTAAAGGTGATGGACTGGCCAAGCATGTCTCCAGACCTAAACCCTATTGAGTATCTGTGAGGCATCCTCAAATGGAAGGTGGAGGAGCGCAAGGTCTCTAACATCCACCAGCTCTGTGATGCCCAAGAGGGTTAAGGCAGTGCTGGAAAATAATGGTGGCCACACAAAATATTGACACTTTGGGCCCAATTTGGACATTTTCACTTAGGGATGTACTCACTTTTGTTGCCAGCGGTCTAGACATTAATGGCTGTGTGTTGAGTTATTTTGAGGGGACAGCAAATTTTCACTGTTAGGCCTCTATGTACACTGCTGCTGCTAAACAGACGTTTAGGAGCAGTAGGGCATTTTTGTCAACTGCTCCTGAACTTGCCTCTATGTTATTTAATGAGTACATGTACAGGGTCATTTTCAGTCGTTTCTAGGCAGTTGAGTATAGAGAACGCAAAAAAATAGGTTCAGATGCATTTCAAGCGCCAAACGCTTCTAAACGCGGCTAAACAGCGTATTTCATTTTTGGATATTTTGAAAAAAAATATATATATATATTTTTAAAACGCTTCTAATAGCAACCGCCGCAGAACGCGACATTTAAATGTGGCAAAAGAGACGTTTTAAACGTGGGTTACTATCTGTCGAGGAGAGGTTGTAAAAACATCCCACATACATGAAGCCTTATAAAAGCTGTACACTCACTAATTACATTGTAGCAAAGTGTAATTTCTTCAGTGTTGTCACATGAAAAGATATAATATAATATTTACAAAACTGTGAGGGGTGTACTCACTTTTGTGAGCTACTGTATACATAGCTCCCAACTGTCCCTGATTTGAAACAAAGTCCCTCTTTTCTCCTTGTTAGTCATTCATTTTGATCTTATTCTACAGTGGTGTGAAAAAGTGTTTGCCCCCTTCCTCATTTCCTGTTCCTTTGCATGTTTGTCACACTTAAGTGTTTCGGAACATCAAACCAATTTAAACAATAGTCAAGGACAACACAAGTAAACACAAAATGCAATTTGTAAATGAAGGTGTTTATTATTAAAGGTGAAAAAAAATCCAAACCATCATGGCCCTGTGTGAAAAAGTGATTGCCCCCCTTGTTAAAACATACTATAACTGTGGTTGTCCACACCTGAGTTCAATTTCTCTAGCCACACCCAGGCCTGATTATTGCCAGACCTGTTCACAATCAAGGCATCACTTAAATAGGAGCTGCTTGACACAGTAAGGTCCACCAGAAGATCCTTAAAAGCTACACATCATGCCGAGACCCAAAGAAATTCAGGAACAATTGAGAAAGAAAGTAATTGAGATCTATCAGTCTGGAAAGGGTTATAAAGCCATTTCCAAAGCTTTGGGAATCCAGCGAACCACAGTGAGAGCCATTATCCACAAATGGCGAAGACATGGAACAGTGGTGAACCTTCCCAGGAGTGGCCGGCCGCCCAAAATTACCCCAAGAGCGCAGCGACGACTCATCCAAGAGGTCACAAAAGACCCCACAACAACGTCCAAGGAACTGCAGGCCTCACTTGCCTCAGTTAAGGTCAGCGTTCATGCCTCCACCATCAGGAAAAGACTGGGCAAAAATGGCCTGCATGGCAGAGTTCCAAGGAGAAAACCACTGCTGAGCAAAAAGAACATCAAAGCTCGTCTCAATTTCTCCACAACACATCTTGATGATCCCCAAGACTTTTGGGACAACACTCTGTGGACCGATGAGACAAAAGTGGAACTCTTTGGAAGGTGTGTGTCCAAGTATATCTGGCGTAGAAGGAACACTGCATTTCAGAAAAAGAACATTATACCAACAGTAAAATATGGTGGTGGTAGTGTGATGGTCTGGGGCTGTTTTGCTGCTTCAGGACCTGGAAGACTTGCCGTGATAAAAGGAACTATGAATTCTGCTGTCTACCAAGAGATCCTGAAGGAGAATGTCCGACCATCTGTTCGTGTACTCAAGCTGAAACGAACTTGGGTTCTGCAGCAGGACAATGATCCTAAACACACCAGCAAGTCCACCACCGAATGGCTGAAGAAAAACAAAATGAAGACTTTGGAGTGGCCTAGCCAAAGTCCAGACCTGAATCCTATTGAGATGTTGTGGTATGACCTTAAAAAGGCCATTCATGCTCGAAAACCCTCTAATGTAACTGAATTAGGACAATTCTGCAAAGATGAGTGGGCCAAAATTCCTCCAGGACGCTGTAAAAGCCTCATTGCACGTTATCGCAAACGCTTGGTTGCAGTTGTTGCTGCTAAGGGTGGCCCAACCAGTTATTAGGTTTAGGGGGCAATCACTTTTTCACACAGGGCCATGATGGTTTGGATTTTTTTTCACCTTTAATAATAAACACCTTCATTTACAAATTGCATTTTGTGTTTACTTGTGTTGTCCTTGACTATTGTTTAAATTGGTTTGATGTTCCGAAACACTTAAGTGTGACAAACATGCAAAGGAACAGGAAATGAGGAAGGGGGCAAACACTTTTTCACACCACTGTATATAGTTGTATATAAAAAGTATTACTTAAGATCGACCTAATCCCTCTTTTAACTTTTTGATATTGAGAAACTTGAGTTTGCACATCCCATAGAAATCTTTTTAAAGGTTTTACTCCTTTCATGACCAGGGAATTTTTGGTATTTACTTACCACCGGGTTTTTTCTTTTTTGCAATATAAATTAAAAAATACCAAATATATATTTTTTTTTAAAATAAAACCACAGTTTTCTTTCTGTTAAAATTTTTTGCAAACAAATAATCTTCATACATTTAGGTCAAAAGGTAGTCTGCTACATTACTTTGGTAAAAATAAAATAGCTCAGTGTATATTATTTAGTCTGTGTGAATTTTTTAGAGCCTACAAACTATGGTATATATGTATATTTGAAAATAGATAAATCCCGATGTACTAATCTAATTTTTTAGGGCTCTAAAATGTCAGTACAGTCCAAGTTATTTAGTAAAAGGCATGGCAAGTTTTTGAAGTTGTAATTCTATGTCACAGGTTTTTGGATAACAAAGAAATTTAATAAAATTTGTTTTTTATTCACACATTTTTTTTACATACTATCACCAGTGCAGTACAGCGTCATCATATGACTGACATGCCGGTGATCAGGGATACTGACTGGTGACAGTATGTACAATAAATACATTTTTAAAAATTATATTTTTTTATTCAATTTTGTTAACACGTTTTAAAAAAAATAATATTTTTTTTACTATATATATATATATATATATATATATATTTTTTTTTTTTTTTTTACATACTTTCATCAGAGTAGTTTAGTGTCATCATAGTGACACTGTACTATTCTGGGGAGGTGATCGGGGATTTTATCTTACACTGTTATTTCTTATAACAATGATGATTGCTTTTATAATCAAAAGTATTCGCTGTCATGAATGGCTTTCCATGGTACAGGGTGCCAGGTACCATGTGATAGCCGTGGGGCCAATCACAGCAACACAACAGTAATCAAGCTGTCATAAATGGATAGCCATTCATGACAGTTTGTTTACATAAATATCATGTGATTGCTATTAATCGGGTACAGAGCGCTGTGATCTGTCATGGGATCGAGCTGTGCACGGGCCAGTACATCGCCTGGCCCGTCTGTGCTGCCTGCCCACAGTAAAAGTACTGTAGGCGGGTGGCAAGTGGTTAAATTAATTTATTTGTTTTAGCTGTATGAAGATTTAAAAAAACTTCCAAAATTGCCAGAAAAATGTCAGGGTTATTGCCATCATATGATTTACCTAAACTGACTTAAAGCCAGTACAATTTCTATATGTTTAATGTTTGCATTTGGTTTTCTAAATAGTGCAGCGCTGTGTCTCATTAAATAATGTGCATACAAAATGTATATCAAACATTTCATGATTAAAAAAATATATATATATATAGATTATAAATTTAAAATTTAAAATGTCCAAAAATTTGAAAAAAACTGTTCATCTCTGTCAAAAAAAAATCGGACGGATTTTGTGGTCGGAATGTCCGACCGTGTGTACAAGGCATTACAGTGGAAAAACTGTACTTTGGAAAAAGCTCGCTAGAGCCCACACACGATCTGATTTTCCGACAACATAATCCGATTGGACTTTTTCCATCGGAATATCCGACCGTGTGTACGGGGCATGAGTGTTCAGCAGCTGTGCAGTCACATATATTGGTGATTTCACACATTTACCCTGTTATAGGAGGAAGTAATTTATTTTGGCGCTGATTGTTTTTTTTTTCACAATTTATAATGTTTGCATATGTAAGGAAGTAGACACACACATTTACAAAACTAAATTTACATTATTGTTTTCTTACATATATATTTCAGTCCCAGCTTATAACACCATCTGCTATAGCTGCCACTCTACGAATTCTGAGACCTGTAAGCATGAAGAAGTGGAATGCCCAAAGGACACTCGTTGCATGACCATCTCTGAAGAATTTGGAGCCCGTGGTAAGAGAGCGCTTTTCTATATAGTCTAATTTAGGGCCTGCATTGACTGACTTTTGTTACTTTCAAACATCTTGCATTCCCATACAAATATATGGGAATACAAAACCCGTGTAAAGCAGGTCAACTGCAAGTCAGTACAAGCTCAATTGCAGTTCAAACGCACCTGTCAATGAATACTGAAGCGTCTCTAACAGATATCAAACCAATCCCTAAAGATCCTAAAAAAATCTAAATTTTTATCGACTTATTTATCAATTATTTATTGTCGTTTTTGGCAGGTAAAGTCTACCGCTCCGTCAAGAAGCGATGTGCGATGAACCTGCTTTGCGATCAAAGCGTTTATGGTTATGGAGACACAAATTCTTTCTTAAGTGTTTTCTCAAAATGCTGTAAAGGAGATCGATGTAACTCTGGTTTCTATCAAAGTAAGTATAAAAAGGAGTTAATACACTATGGGGTTGATTTACTAAAACTGGAGAGTGCAAAATATGGTGCAGCCCTCCATGGAAACCAATCGGTTTCCAGGTATTATTGTCAAAGCTTAAAGTGGTTCTAAAGCCTCAAAGGTTGTTTTCCCCTTAATGCATTCTATGCATTAAGGGCATAAACCAGGGGTGCCCAACCTTTTGAAGAGCGAGGGCCACTTAAGCAACTTGGTAACTGGTCGCGGGCCACAATAAGTGGAGCGGACAGAAGACAGATCCGTGTCCGCTCTGTATATGCAGAGCGGACATGGACACAGCCCACTCTACTCTGTGGGCCCCCCTATCCGATCCAACCAGATGGAAGGGGACGGATCCCCTTCTATTTTTTTAGTGGATCGGATTGGAGGTAGGTGGGTGCAAATGGACACAAGTCCGTTTACATCTGCCGCTCCATAGAGGTGAATGGAGGGTCCGCGTGGGTTGAACCAATCATGTGAAAGGGGCCTAAGGCTGCTTTCACACTGATGTGCGGCAGTTTACCTGCACTACGGGTGCAGTACAGTGCACCTGTGGCTTTCCTGCAGGTAAGCTGCATTTTGCCATCAATGTCTATTATATCCTGCAGGTGTGGTGCACTTTCTGAAAGCGCACCAAACCTGCAGATAACAGAAGTCTATGACTCAGTGCAGGTAACTCGAAGGTGCAATGCGCTGCACCTGCGGATCCGTTTGAAAGCAGCCCAGTAACCACTGCAGAACAGATATGCCCATATATACACTGCTTTTAGTAATAAACTTACCTTTAATAACAGTCTTCCATTCAGGTATCGCCGGCTGTTGCTGTCCCAGGCAGAATGCATTTGGTATCACTCCGCTTGGGACAGGAGCCGGCGCTATACAGGAAGCTTTGGCGGCTCTGCTCCCTCCAAATTCCTCTACCGCTGGATTAATTTAAAACACTGATGCTCTGGGATGAGGGGTTGGCAACCCACAATTTGGGCTTGAGAACCTGCTATCCCAAAGCAGGAGGTCGCGGGCCACATCAGAAGGCTCCGCGGGCCACATGTGGCCCCCGGGCCACTGGTAGGGCACCCCTGGCATAAACCTTCTGTGCTGCAGCAGCCCCCCTCCCCACTTTTTCTTACCTGCCGCTGTCTTGCTTCTCGTTGAGCAGATTGACAGCGACTGCTATCAATCAAATGCTGTGACATGGGAGCGGGAGGGCGGGGCCGCTGCCTATGTCAATGGACGCAGCTGCAAGACTCGGCAGCGAGCCGCACAAAGCTTTCCATGGGGGCACCTGTCGAAGAGGAAGGGCCTAGAGCACATGGGCTGGGGACCCAGAAGAAGAGGATTTGGAAAAAGCACTGCATAGAGCAGGTAAGTATAACATGTTTGTTATTTTAATGAACAAAAAAAAGTAAGTGATGGCCCATCCAATCCATGCTAACTGTGGGGGAGTTGCTTGTACTGTCGGAAAGCAGAGATCTGTGTTCTTGTATATCTGAAAGATCTCTCTCTTCTTCTGTCACAGAACAGTGATCTGCCTTGTTTACATAGGCAGACCGCCGCTCTGTCTGCCTCGGGAATGATCTGCGGGTCCCGGCGGACATCGGGTCCGCCGGACTCGCTGATTGGCTCCCGCTGTGTACAATCACAGCGGAAGCTGGTCGAAGGCGGCACATGCACTTCAGACCAGGAAGAGCAAAATTCTCTACAGGTACGTGATTTTGTGCAGAGAGGCCGCCCACTGCAGTGAATGTACGTGGGGTGGTCCGGAAGCGGTTAAATGAATGTGGGGACAGTTGGGAAGGAGTTAAATGCATTTTTTTTGTTTATGCCACATATAAATAAATGTTATATACTGCATATATATATATATATATATATATATATATATATATATATATATACACTGTATATATTGTATATATATATATATGTATACATATATATATATATATTTTATTTTTTTTCCCTTTAATATTTACTTATTATCCCTTTTATATAGAGCCAATCAATCAAACCAAAGAAGACGGTATTCTATGTCCAACTTGCCATGAATATGACACTTTGGAAGGGTGTAATGCAACAAGATCCACGGTCTGCTTAGGAAAAGATGATAAGTGTATGAAATTCAGGGCAACTGTCAATACACCTGGTAAGTTCTTTTTATTTTTTGCATTACTATAACAATTTTATTTGATCACCTCTGCGGTTTTTATTTTTTGCGCTATAAACAAAAAAAGAGCGACAATTTTGAAAAAAACACAATATTTTTAACTTTTTGCTATAATAAATATCCCCAAAAAATATATAAAAAAACATATTTTTTCCTCAGTTTAGGCCGATACGTATTCTTTTACATATTATCAAAGTCACATTGCACTACATAGTTGCACTGGAAATTGCAGATAAAAGTAAAAATTAGACATGTGCACTGCCGAAAAATGTGTCCGTTTTCGTTTCATTCGTTTTTTTTTTTTCAGGTGATTCTTAATGATCGAAGTTTATTTCGAATAAATTCGTAACTTCGGAAAAATTTGAATTTGTTATGTTCCATTTGTTTAGATGCAGTATTCACAAATTGGTAAACTCACAAATTCGGAAATTCGGAAATGTGAAAATTTGAAAAATCCAAAATTCCAAAAATCAGAAATAATAACTAACTAACTAATAATAACTAACTATTAGATTGTAGGTATTGGAATTTCCTTTCAAATTTGGCTGTTAGTGAACGTAACAAATACAAATTAAAAATTATCCGAAATAATGAATGCCGCATCTAAATTAACCACTTCAGCCCCGGACCATTTGGCAGCCAAAGGACCAGAGGTCTTTTTTCAATTTCGCACTGCACTGCTTTAACTGGTAATTGCGCGGTCATGCAATGTTGTAACCAAACGAAATTTGCGTCCTTTTCTTCCCACAAATAGAGCTTTCTTTTGATGGTATTTGATTGCCTCTGTGATTTTTATTTTTTGCGCTATAAACGGAAAAAGACCGCAAATTTTGAAAAAAAAAGATATTTTCTACTTTTTGTTATAAGAAAAATCCAATAAACTCAATTTTAGTCAAACATTTGGGCCAAAATGTATTCAGCCACATGTCATTAGTAAAAAAAATGCCAATAAGCGTATATTTATTGGTTTGCGCAAAAGTTATAGCGTCTACAAACTAGAGTACATTTTCTGGAATTTACACCGCTTTTAATTTATGACTGCCTATCTCATTTCTTGAGGTGCTAAAATGGCAGGGAAGTACAAAACCCCCCCAAATGACCCCATTTTGGAAAGTAGACACCCCAAGCTATTTGCTGAGAGGCATGTTGAGCCCATTGAATATTTTTTTTTTTAGTCCCAAGGGATTGAATAAAGACAAAAAAAAAAAAAATTTTTTTTTTTCATAAAGTTGTCACTAAATGATATATTGCTCACACATGCCATGGTTATATGTGGAGATGCACCCCAAAATACATTTTGCTGCTTCTCCCGAGTATGGGGATACCACATGTGTGGGACTTTTTGGGAGCCTATCCGCATACGGGACCCCGAAAACCAAGCACCGCCTTCAGGATTTCTAAGGGCATAAATTTTTGATTTCACTCCTCACTACCTATCACTACCTATCACAGTTTTGAAGGCCATAAAATGCCAAGATGGCACAAAACCCCCCCAAATGACCCCATTTTGGAAAGTAGACACCCCAAGCTATTTGCTGAGAGGCATGTTGAGCCCATTGAATATTTTTTTTTTTAGTCCCAAGTGATTGAATAAAGACAAAAAAAAAAAAATGTATTCAAAAAGTTGTCACTAAATGATATATTGCTCACACATGCCATGGTTATATGTGGAATTGCACCCCAAAATACATTTTGCCACTTCTCCTGAGTACGGGGATACCACATGTGTGGGACTTTTTGGGAGCCTAGCCGCGTACGGGGCCCCGAAACCCAAGCACCACCTTCAGCATTTCTAAGGGTGTAAATTTTTGATTTCACTCCTCACTACCTATCACAGTTTCGAAGGCCATAAAATGCCAAAATTGCACAAAACCCCCCCAAATGACCCCATTTTGGAAAGTAGACACCCCAAGCTATTTGCTGAGAGGCATGTTGAGTACATGGAATATTTTATATTTTGCCACAAGTTGCGGGAATATTACAAACTTTTTTTTTTTTTGCCCAAAGTTGTCACTAAATGATATATTGCCCACACATGCCATGGGCATATGTGGAATTACACCCCAAAATACATTCTGCTGCTTCTCCTGAGTACGGGGATACCACATGTGTGGGACTTTTTGGGAGCCTATCCGCATACGGGACCCCGAAAACCAAGCACCGCTTTCAGGATTTCTAAGGGCATAAATTTTTGATTTCACTCCTCACTACCTATCACTACCTATCACAGTTTTGAAGACCATAAAATGCCAAGATGGCACAAAACCCCCCCAAATGACCCCATTTTGGAAAGTAGACACCCCAAGCTATTTGCTGAGAGGCATGTTAAGCCCGTTGAATATTTTTTTTTTTAGTCCCAAGTGATTGAATAAAGACAAAAAATAAAATAAAAAAAATTTATTCAAAAAGTTGTCACTAAATGATATATTGCTCACACATGCCATGGTTATATGTGGAATTGCACCCCAAAATACATTTTGCTGCTTCTCCTGAGTATGGGGATACCACATGTGTGGGACTTTTTGGGAGCCTAGCCGCGTACGGGGCCCCGAAACCCAAGCACCGCCTTCAGGATTTCTAAGGGTGCAAATTTTTGATTTCACTCCTCACTACCTATCACAGTTTCGAAGGCCATAAAATGCCAAAATAGCACAAAACCCCCCCAAATGACCCCATTTTGGAAAGTAGACACCCCAAGCTATTTGTTGAGAGGCATGGTGAGTATTTTACAGCTCTCATGTGTTTTTGAAAATGAAGAAAGTAAAGAAAAAAAAATATTTTTTTTCTTTTTTCAATTTTCAAAACATTGTGACAAAAAGCGAGATCTGCAAAATACTCACCATACCTCTCAGCAAATAGCTTGGGGTGTCTACTTTCCAAAATGGGGTCATTTGGGGGTGGTTTGTGCCATCTGGGCATTCCATGGCCTCCGAAACTGTGATTGGCAGTGAGGAGTGAAATAAAAAAATTACACCCTTAGAAAGCCTGAAAGCGGTGCTTGGATTTTGGGGTCCCGTACGCGGCTAGGCTCCCAAAAAGTCCCACACATGTGGTATCCCCGTACTCAGGAGAAGCAACAGAATGTATTTTGGGGTGTATCTCCACATATGCCCATGGCATGTTTGAGCAATATATCATTTAGTGACAAGTTTTTGTAAAAAAAAATATTATTTTTTTTTTTTTTTTTTCATTATTCAATCTCTTGGGACCAAAAAAAAAAATATTTAATGGGCTCAACATTGCTCTCAGCAAATAGCTTGGGGTGTCTACTTTCCAAAATGGGGTCATTTGGGGGGGGTTTGAACTGTCCTGGCATTTTATGCACAACATTTAGAAGCCTATGTCACACGTCACCCACTCTTCTAACCACTTGAAGATAAAGCCCTTTCTGACACTTTTTGTTTACATGAAAACATATTTTTTTTTTGCAAGAAAATTACGTTGAACCCCCAAACACTATATATATTGTTAAAGCAAAGGCCCTACAGATTAAAATGGTGGGTGTTGCATTTTTTTTTTCCACACAGTATTTGCGCAGCGATTTTTCAAACGCATTTTTTGTGGAAAAAATACACTTTTTTTTATTTTAATGCACTTAAACACACTATATTGCTCAAATTTTTGATGAAATAAAAAATATGATCTTAGGCCGAGTACATGGATACCAAACACGACATGCTTTAAAATTGCGCACAAACACGCAGTGGCGACAAACTACATACATTTTTAAAAGCCTTTAAAAGCCTTTACAGGTTACCACATTAGATTCACGGAGGAGGTCTACTGCTAAAATTACTGCCCTCGATCTGACCTTCGCGGTGATACCTCACATGCATGGTGCAATTGCTGTTTACATATGACGCCAGACCAACGCTTGTGTTCGCCTTTGCGCAAAAGAAGGGGGGGCAGGGGTGCTTTTTTTTTTTTTTTTTTTTTTTTAGTTTTTCTTTTTCTTTAGCTTTTTTATTTTATTTTTAAACTGTTCCTTCCATTTTTTTTTTCTTAGTTGTCATTTTTATTGTTATCGCAGGGAATGTAAATATCCCCTATGATAGCAATAGGCAGTGACAGGTACTCTTTTTTTGAAAAAATTGGGGTCTATTAGACCCTAGATATTTCCTCTGCCCTCAAAGCATCTGACCACACCAAGATCGGTGTGATAAAATGCTTTCCCAATTTCCCAATGGCGCGGTGGGTATGCCCACCATTAGAATACCTCCCTTCATCCACCCACTTCTAATGATGGGCATACATGCACCATTTATATATGCCGAAGCATGGGGGCATCCTCCCGCAAAAAAAGTTATGCAACGTACACATGGTCGGACTTTTTTCGACCGTATGTACGTGGCATTAGGAGCAAAATCGCTCCTCCGCCCTCTGCTGCCCCCATGCTTCGGCATATATGCTCTTTTTTTTAACTGTGGTGGTGAAATCACCTCCTACAGCATTGGAGTCGCGGCTTTATGTATCGTGGGAGCAAACGCTGTTGCTGTCAAGATAAATAAATCCACGCTGCAACTGAATGGCGTACCTGCTAAGCAAATAATGGTTAACATTAAAACAAAGTAACATTACAGTATAACAGTAAGACCTTACCATACCATACCTGCAAAGCAAATACCAAAAAAAAAACATAGTAAAAAATAAAACATTTTGTTAACGCAACCGGTGCCTAAAATATATATATGCCGAAGCATGGGGGCATCCTCCCGCAAAAAAGTTATGCCACGTACACATGGTCGGACTTTTTTCGACCGTATGTACGTGGCATTAGGAGCAAAATCGCTCCTCCGCCCTCTGCTGCCCCCATGCTTCGGCATATATGCTCTTTTTTTTAACTGTGGTGGTGAAATCACCTCCTACAGCGTTGGAGTCGCGGCTTTATGTATCGTGGGAGCAAACGCTGTTGCTGTCAAGATAAATAAATCCACGCTGCAACTGAATGGCGTACCTGCTAAGCAAATAATGGTTAACATTAAAACAAAGTAACATTAGAGTATAACAGTAAGACCTTACCATACCATACCTGCAAAGCAAATACCAAAAAAAAACATAGTAAAAAATAAAACATTTTGTTAACGCAACCGGTGCCTAAAATATATATATGCCGAAGCATGGGGGCATCCTCCCGCAAAAAAGTTATGCCACGTACACATGGTCAGACTTTTTTCGACCGTATGTACGTGGCATTAGGAGCAAAATCGCTCCTCCGCCCTCTGCTGCCCCCATGCTTCGGCATATATGCTCTTTTTTTTAACTGTGGTGGTGAAATCACCTCCTACAGTGTTGGAGTCGCGGCTTTATGTATCGTGGGAGCAAACGCTGTTGCTGTCAAGATAAATAAATCCGCGCTGCAACTGAATGGCGCACCTGAAAACAAAAAAATGGTTAACAATAAAACATACCTGAAAAGCAAGCATGATAAAACATAATAAAACATTGCAGAATAGAATAGAGTAAAAAAGAGCAACAATAGAGAGAGAACAATAAAACGACAACTATTTTTGGTTTTTTATTTTATATTTTTTTGGGGGTTTTTTTTTTTTTTTACTTTTTTTTTTTTTTTTTATTTTTTACACTTTTTTTTATAAACTATAACTATAATTTTAACTGTAACGGTCGGGTCTCAAAATGCGATGGCATTCTTGAGACCCTGTAACTATAATTTTAACTGCAACGGTCGGGTCTCAAAATGCGATGGCATTCTTGAGACCCTGTGAAAGTGTATCCTAGCCTGTGAAATGCTGTACCCTACGCTAAAACCTCACTAGTTCGTGGTAGCGTTCAAAGCATTCACCAACGCAGAGACCAGGATTGTCAGGACAGCGTGGACAATAATAACGGGTGTCACGCCTAAATCCGCGCTTGGTACAGACACGACATCTTCTTTGGGGGGCTCGTTGGGTAGGGGTACTCTGGAGGACATGAGGATAATGCCTCTCATGCAGCCGGCTTACTGCATTTGGTAGGGGATGGTGAGGTGTGGAATCGCCTGGATACAGGAGTTCCATGACAACCGCTCCCTGGAATTCAAGGAAGGGTAACGTCCCGCCTGAAGCTCCGTATAGCACATGAGCATTCAGCAAAGCCAATTGGAATAAATAAATAGACACTTTTTTGTACCAGCGTCTAGCCTTACGGACAACTAGGTACGGCGCCAACAACTGGTCGTTGAGGTCCACCCCCCCCCCATATTAAGGTTGTATTCGTGGACACAGAGGGGTTTCGTCACAACACCAGCCGCCGTACGAATTTGGACTGTCGTGTCTGCATGAAGGGAGGTAAGAACGAAAACATTCCTATTATCCCTCCACTTCACAGCGAGCAAATTATTACACTTGAAGCAGGCTCTCTCCCCCAGCCTAAGACGGGAATCTACAAGCCGCTGGGGAAAGCCCCGGCGATTAGGTCGCACGGTGCCACATGCTCCAATCTGATGATCAAACAAGTGACTAAACAGTGGCACGCTCGTGTAATAATTGTCCACGTACAAGTGGTACCCCTTTCCGAATAAGGGTGACACCAAGTTCCACACTATCTTGCCAGCGCTCCCTATGTAATCTGGACAGTTCTCCGGCTCTACGTGACTATCTTTTCCCTCATAAACCGAAAAGCTCCACGTATAGCCTGTTGCCCTGTCACAGAGCTTGTAGAGCTTGACCCCGTATCTGGCACGCTTGCTGGGAAGGAACTGTTTGAAAGACAAGCGGCCAGAAAACTTAATCAGGGACTCGTCAACGCAGACAACTTGATTGGGCGTAAACAAGGCTGCAAAACATTGGTTGAAGTGGTTTATGAGGGGCCGAATTTTGTAGAGCCGATCAAATTCAGGGTCTCCACGAGGACGACAAAGTTCATTGTCACTGAAGTGCATGAACCGCAAAATCATCTCGTATCGTGCCCTGGACATGGAGGCAGAGAACACGGGCATATGGTGGTGCGGTGAGGTGGACCAATAAGACCTCAGAGTCGGGAATTTGTGTATGCCCATGTTGAGGGAAAGGCCCAGAAAGGTCTTAAATTCGGAAACCGTAATTGGTTTCCAATCTCTGGCAAGGGAAGGCACTTGGGGATTAGCGGCGATGTGTTGACCAGCGTATATATTACTTTGGTCCACAATAGATCTATAGAGATCTTCCGTGAAAAACAGCGAATAAAAATCGGATGGCTTAAAATCAGCTGTTTCCACCTGAATACCGGGTTGGCCAGTGAATGGGGGAAGTACGGGTTCTGCAGAAGTGGTGGGCACCCAATCAGGATTGGCGAATTCTGCAGGAAGGACACTATGTGATCGACGGACCTGCCTTTGTCTTCTTCTTGGTGGCAGCGGGACACTACTTGTGCTTGCCACCTCGCCAGCTTGAACTGCACTTATGGGACTCGCCACGTCACCAAGTGTTACTGCAGTGCTGGTTTGACTACGTCCAGGGTGTACTAGGCCGCTGGTGCTTGCCAGTTCACCAGAAGGAATAGCGGCGCTAGTACTTCTCTGCTCCATACGAGAGACCTGCGGTTCCTGCACCTCAACAACATCAGAAGATCGGGATCGGGTACGCCTGACCTTAGCAGGGACCACACCTTCGTCGCCAGAGCTATCTGTCATGGAGCCGCTGTCGTCTACTGGATCGTATTCTGAGCCTGATTGTGACAGATGAGTGACCTCCTCTTCACTATCTGACATACTCAGAAACAAGTAGGCCTGTTCACTAGTGTACTTGCGATTTGCCATTTTGGGCTCTAAATTTAGTAGTACACTAGTGAGATTCACAGGAAAAAAAGCTCCTAGGCTGCTGGCGAATGAATCAAAACGCTACCAAAAAAACTGTTAGCGATCGCAGGGATCAGGCCTGACTCTGCGAACGCTGCAGTTATGTGTGCTTAGTGTTTTGGAAGTGACAGTGATCGATCGATACTGCACTTGGGTGGGCTGGGCTGGGCTGGGCGGAGGGGGAAAACGCAGGTGCTAGCAGGTATCTGGGCTGATCCCGCTAACAATGCGTTTTTTGGAACCCTAAACTGCTGGGACGCTAGTATAGATCTGATCAGATCAGATATTGATCTGTTCAGATACTATACAACTAAGGGAGGTGTATGCTTTGCGCGTGGGTGTTTGCGGTACTGGCACTAACCTGGGGCGACGCAGACCTTATTTGACCCTAAAACCTAATTGATATCACCCGCCGGGCGATCAGGGGGTTAAACCGATAGTTGGGTAATAAATGGCGGGTGCCCTGACAGTATAAAAAAACAAGCTAACTAACCAGCGTCACCCGTAACAGTTATACGGTGATCACTGGTGAAAGGGTTAACTAGGGGCAATCAGGGGGTTAAAACCTTTATTAGGTAATATATGGGGGTACCTGACACTATATAAAAACCTGACGGGGAACCTAAATAACTAAATAACTAACTGGCTAACCAGCGTCCCCAGTGACACTTATACTGTGATCACTGGTGAAAGAGTTAACTCTAGGGGCAATCAAGGGGTTAAAACCTTTATTTAGGTTGTAATATGGGGGTACCTGACCTATAAACCTATTTATAATCCTATATAAACCTGGCGGTTACCTAAAAAAAAAACTGGCTACCTAGCGGCACCAGTGACACTAATAGAGCGATCAAAAAAACGATCGCTTAGTGACACTGGCAAAAGGGGGTGAAAGGGTTACCTAGGGGGCAATCAAGGGGTTAAACCTTTATTGGGGGGGGGTAGGGGGCTACCTTGGACCTAAAGGGGCCTAAAACTAACTGCCCTGACAGTTATTGCAGTCACACTGACACTAAATGCAGTGATCAGTAAATAAATGATCACTGCAATCAGTGACACTGTGACAGGGGGGGCAGGGGGTGATCTGGGGGGTGATCAGGGGGTGACAGGGGGGTGAAATATGTGCCTATGTGTGCCTGGTGTCAGTGTAGTGTTGGTGCACTAACCTGATGTCTTCTCCGCTCGGCGTCCCGGTCAGAAAGACCGACACGAGGAGCGTGACATCACTTCCCCTTGCCTGTGTTTACAATTACACAGGAAGGGGAAGGAAGGGGAAGCATCTCATTGGCCAGAGCGATCGGGAGGGGGTGGCCAGAAACGACTGGCCGTTACCTCGTCCCGCATCGCTTCTGAAGCCATCCCGACCGTCCCCGCCGGCGGAGGGGGGTCCGATCGGACCCCCCAATCGCCTGAAGAATGGCACGTACAGGTACGTGCTTCTGCCTGTACGTGCCATTCTGCCGACGTATATCTACATGGGGCGGTCGGGAAGTGGTTATTTAGGATTTTCACATTTTTGGATTTTCAAATTTTTATTTTCAAATTTTCGGATTTTCATTCTATGGAATTTTCGGATTTTCATACTTTTTTTTTAAATTTCCCATGTTCAAATTGCCAAATTTTCAAATTTACAAATTTTTGAAAAACGAATTCGGAACAAAACGTATAGCACATGTTGTCAGAAACCATGAAGCAGGATTGGAGCCAGAAGGAATGTCACTTTTTGCGATTTGGCACTGCATCACTTTAACTGACAATTGCGTGGTCGTGCGACGAGGCTCCCAAACAAAATTGACATCCTTTTTTTCCCAATAGAGCTTTATTTTGGTGCTATTTGATCACCTCTGCGTTTTTTATTTTTTGCGCTATAAACATAAATAGAGCGACAATTTTGAAAAAAATGCATTATTTTTTACTTTTTGCTATAATAAATATCCTCAAAAAATATATAAAAAAACAATTTTTTTCCTCAGTTTAGGCCGATACGTAGTCTGCTACATATTTTTGTAGCAAAAAGCGATTGGTTTGTGCAAAAGTTATAGCGTTTACAAAATAGGGAATAGTTTTATGGCATTTTTATTAATAATTTTTTTTTAACTAGTAATGGTGGCGATCTGCGATTTGCGATATCGTGACAATTTTGACTAATTTTTTGGGACCATTGTAATTTTTACAGCGATCAGTGCTATAAAATTGCACTGTAAAAATTACACTGGCAGTGAAGGGGTTAACCACTAGCTGGCTAGGAAGGGGTTAAGTGTGTCCTAGGAAGTGATTCTAACTGTTTGGGGGCGTGGCTACGAGTGACACATCACTGATCATATCTCCCGATCACAGGGAGCGTTGATCAGTGACAGTGTCACTAGGCAGAACGGGGAGATGCTTGTTTACATTAGCATCTCCCCGTTCTTCCTTTCTGTGAGACGATCGCGGGTATCCCCACGGACATCGAGTCCACGTGACCCGCGATCCTACCCACAGAGCTTGCGGCAGGGTCACACGCACGCCAGCGTTGGCGCGCACACGACCACACAGCGCCAAGTGGCGGTCGGCAAGTGGCTAGAGATGTGACCAAGGCGAAGGCAGAGATCATCTGGACTGGGCGGCTTAAGTAGGCAGGACTGACGAACAGGATATCATCAACAGGTGAGTCACTGTGGAGATATAGGAGCTGGCAATTAGCCGACAGTTGAGCGGTCAGCTCAGAGAAGGAAGGGCTGAGCCCAGCCCTGACACATGTCTAGTGAAAATCGCATGGCATTAGTGTGAACTGAGCCTAATGGGCAGTAGTAAAATACTTGGTTACATTTATCATTGATTACATTTTTTTGCAAATTTCCTCTGGAGTTCTCTAGAATTCTTACAATGTATATCCTATGCTCTTTGGCTCCATTTCCCTGCTGGATTACACTACTGCCTATAATAAAAGAGCATTAATTCGCAAGAGAAAATAGCCTAAAGAACATTTGTTTTTGCCCAATTGGCACAGAACAAATGTATTCACTGGATGAATGACCATGGAAATTTTTTCATACACCCCTTTGGGTAACCAGTTGATTTTCCTTTTTTTTTTACTCCACGATGCTAAAAACTCACAGAATTGAGCTTCCAGACAAAAATAATACTTATTTTTTAATCCTGTTGAATGAAGGGACTTATATTTGGATTGTACTATTCTTTTTTTTTCTGTATACACTGCGTGCATTGTAAAATATCATAGCGGCTCAGAATATTCAGTCTTTTTTCTTTTCTCAGATGGGGTTCCAGTAAACGTCTCAGTACAAGGATGCTGTAGTGCAAACGCTTGCAACTACGACTACAGTCAATCTGCCACTGTAAGAGTAACTAACATAGTGGAGAATGTGTGCTATCTCCCTACGATGCCTACGCCACCGGAAAAAAAGCCAGAAAACTGATCTGTCATCGGTTAAAAACTCAAATCCAGCTCACATTGAAATTAGCAATGACGTGATAATGATTTACATTGATTATGGAAATTATAATAATTTGTTGAACTTAAATCATCTTAAAAATGTTTTCTTAATTGATCATTAGATGTAAATGCAGATGTGATTCAAAAGAGGTTCCAACACTTGCAGTACTGGAGTGCTGGGTTAATTTCCTTCCTCTGGCTGATATATATATATATAGATCTATCAATATCAGGGCACAGGGCTTTTTTTCAAAGAATAAGCAGCGGCACCTCCCCCTCGCCCTCTTGTCTGCCAGTTGGTCTGGCACTTACCCCATCTAGGTGGTAGGAGGCAGGCATTGGGCAGCGGCCCCTGTGTCCTCTCCTCCATCACGGCGTCCACGGCTTCCGCCGTCCATCTCCTCCCCTCCTCCTAGGCGTCCAATAGAATCGCCTGTCCTTTTAGCCAATCGGGTGACGGGTCTCAAGACTCACTTTATGATTGTCCGGGAGGAGGATCAGTGTTACAATAACGAATATTCATTTGCTATTTTAACACACTTGGGTGGGCTCGGTTTGCAGTGCTCTGCGCCCCGAGCCCATCCTATTTTGAAGCCTCTGGCTCTAATCAGGTGATTAGTTTTTATTATTATTATTTGTTAGGTATGTGTACTTAAGCGCTATAATGGGTATTCAAAGACAGAACGGCAACAATGTTTTTAAGATAGCCAAATGATGATGCTGCAACCCATATATTAGTGTTCTCACACGTAGAAGAAATGGTTTTTAAAATACACACACAATGTTAATAATTATGTGAAATGGGTGCGCTCTCAATCAACCTTAAAAATCGTGTAGATCTAATTAAAAATTGCTAGTGCAATGATACTATTCAAGTGATGTGTAAAACCTCCTTAAAATCCGTGCACTGAGTGTGTATACATAAATAAATAAATACATAAAACCATATGTAAATATATAAATAAGTGGATCCTTTTCCTTTTTGTGGTACCAGTGATTAAGTGATATTTGTGCGATAGTGCTGTGAATAAAAGACAGTTTAAGAATGAGGTAAAACCACGTTTACATTCCAACCCTTAAAAAATCCATGCGTTTAAAACTGAAAAAAAACGCATTAAAAAATCCATGCGTTTAAAACTGAAAAAAAACGCATTAAAAAATCCATGCGTTTAAAACTGAAAAAAACGCATTTAATTGTGCGATTTATTTGTGGAAAAACGCATATTGGGTTATGCGATTAAATTGGGAGAAACACCATAGGTATTTTTAGAATCCTTTAGGAGTCCATGCATCTAATTGATGTCTCCTTAGGTGTTTAATTTGCGGTTGCTTAGACAGGTGTTGTTCCTGATTAGTTAGTGCTGAGATGTTTTACTAACTAATTGCCCTTTGGTGTTGAGCACAGGTTAAAACTTGAAGGACAAAAGGTGTACACCACAAATGAGAAAGATAAGCACCATTTAGTAAATGTATATTTTTGAGCAGGTATACACATAATACTTTTACTTATCTTTAGTTGTGGTGTCCTCTTTCCTGCTGATCACATCCTTACTATCTCTTCCGTGTTTGCATGAGGATAGAAGACAGATAAAAAACCATTGCGCAATATAGTTATCCTAAAGGATTCTAAAAATACCTATGGTGTTTCTCCCAATTTAATCGCATAACCCAATATGCGTTTTTCCACAAATAAATCGCACAATTAAATGCGTTTTTTTCAGTTTTAAACGCATGGATTTTTTAATGCGTTTTTTTTCAGTTTTAAACGCATGGATTTTTTAATGCGTTTTTTTTTTTCAGTTTTAAACGCATGGATTTTTTAAGGGTTGGAATGTAAACGTGGTTTTACCTCATTCTTAAACTGTCTTTTATTCACAGCACTATCGCACAAATATCACTTAATCACTGGTACCACAAAAAGGAAAAGGATCCACTTATTTATATATTTACATATGGTTTTATGTATTTATTTATTTATGTATACACACTCAGTGCACGGATTTTAAGGAGGTTTTACACATCACTTGAATAGTATCATTGCACTAGCAATTTTTAATTAGATCTACACGATTTTTAAGGTTGATTGAGAGCGCACCCATTTCACATAATTATTAACATTGTGTGTGTATTTTAAAAACTATTATTATTATTTATTATCAATTCGGTACATTCCATTCCTTTTGATGCGGCATTCGTTATTTCGGATAATTTGTAACCTTGGATAAATTTGTATTCGTTACGTTCATAAACAGCCAGATTTTAAAGGAAATTCCAATACCTATAATTTAATAGTTAGTAAAAGTTATTTAAAAGTGGGGGTGGTGCTGCGCTGTTCCCCAGGGAGGTGGCCAAATCTACCACAAGGTGGCAGTAATGGGATAAAGACGTAAACCCTTTAAGTGTAGCAATCGTATGAGACAATAATAGTTGATGATGCGACTATTAAGTCGAAGTAATGCGAGTTGAGATAGATAATTCCCTTACTATACAAGATAAGGGGTATGGTGTGACCAATACAGGTTAATAAAAATTGCTATTGGTGAACCCAGGTAAAAATATATATAATAGAATTGTAAATAGTACTGAGGTGCGAGAGTGTAATGATCCCCTGATGAAGTCACATGACGCCACGCGTAGGGACAGGAGAGGCATTCAATACAAACAAGGAAGCAAATGGAACGAGCTCGGCGCTCGTCTAAGATAAGAGAAAATATTTATTTTTATTCTGTGAGTTCTATTGTGAGTACTAGGTACTATATTAAACTGTTTTTATTGAGCAAATAAATTTTAAACATACTACACTATACGGTCCCCCCCTCATTTCTTACCTATCACTCCGGCATCTGCCGTGAGCTACAAAGGCTAGATATACCTGGAACCAGGGAAAAGGAATACGCACCTACCCAGGCAGACCACCGTGAGGGAAGGAGAAGAAAGCAGACCCCTTTACATCATTTATATGCGGTTAACCCTTTGCCGCAAGGTAAGGGTCCATTGCTCACTTTAGTGTACCCCACACGAAGAGGAGTGACCCCCCACTGCTTGAAACGAGCCACTGCACGGACATCACCTGTGACCCAAGAATCACATCACTACCCTCACCTTCTTACCACAAAAAATTATTATATACTTATAAACTATTGAGGATTGACTTATTTATCACAGACTTATATGCATGCAACATAGTCGCAGATGACTATTTTATACGCATCCTGCACTATGCGATTTTAGTCGCATGTGACTATGCGATTTTAGTCGCATATGACTATTTTTTACGCATCCTGCATTATGCGATTTTACCTATAGGATATCTGTGTGTGCACTTTGCGTCTGCACCTAGCATTTCGTTATATTTTATATTTCAAACTTTATTCCACTTTGTTTACTGGTAGCTTTATATTTTGCCAGGGATTTTTTCATCTATAGTCACGCTGACTAGTCTCATCCAGCTTATACATTATTTTGTATGCTCGCATACTTTGCACTTTATATTTATTGTTCTACTGTTCACTCCAGTACAACTTCTCTGCACATACCTCTACTCATCACATATCTCCAATGCGATTATATTTATCGTTTTACCCGTCACTCAATCACTCAGTCGCATTTTTTAGCCTGTGCACACTTGCACTAGCACTTTAAGGATTTTATATTTTGTTCACCATCTACTATGCACTTTGGAATTGTTTATCTATAGACACATTTTTACCATATGTTCACTTATATGATTTTATATGTATATCTGATTTTTTTATTACCTGCTTATGGTGTTTTATTAGTAGTTTTATTTAGGTGCTATTAGTTCGATTTACACTCTCGCACCTCAGTACTATTTACAATTCTATTATATATATTTTTACCTGGGTTCACCAATAGCAATTTTTATTAACCTGTATTGGTCACACCATACCCCTTATCTTGTATAGTAAGGGAATTATCTATCTCAACTCGCATTACTTCGACTTAATAGTCGCATCATCAACTATTATTGTCTCATACGATTGCTACACTTAAAGGGTTTACGTCTTTATCCCATTACTGCCACCTTGTGGTAGATTTGGCCACCTCCCTGGGGAACAGCGCAGCACCACCCCCACTTTTATATATCTAGTTTGGTAGGTACGGTTTGACCTACACCAGGTGCCTGCAGCAGTCCCCCCACAGTCAGTCCCCACCACCCGCCCTTACCCTCCCCCTTCCACTGTAGCGCAGGAATACCCCACTACATAGTAATAGTTATTAGTATTAGTTGGTTAGTTATTATTTTGGATTTTTCTGGTTTTTCATTCTTATTTTCGGATTTTCTTTCTTTTGAAATTCTGGATTTTCATTCTTATTTTCAGATTTTCGGATTTTCGGATTTTCGATTTTACGAAATTACGAATTTTCGAAGTTTCGAATTTACAAATTTTTGGAAAAACGATTTAAATGGGTTTTCGCTAATTAGAATATTTCCGAATTAACAAATTTGTTGACGAAAAACTAATTCGAAACGAATTGCACATGTCTATGAATAACTATCAGAATATCAATTGTAGGACAAGCCACAGAGATTGTATTGTTTGCAAGTCCGCTGACAGTGCTCAGCCCCTATACCAGACTTTCTCACCCTTTTCAACACTTTTTCAACACCCTTGAAATAATTTCCGGTCTCAGGTAACCCCTGATATTAATGACTACATCTACAACTCATGAAATATTACTTTGATGGTCATTCTGATGGTCATTGGGAAGAGTGTACAGCTCATGAAATATTACTTTCATGGTCATTGGAAAGAGTGTACAACTCATGAAATATTACTTTCATGGTCATTCTGATGGTCATTGGGAAGAGTGTACAACTCATGAAATATTACTTTGATGCTCATTCTGATGGTCATTGGGAAGAGTGTACAACTCATGAAATATTACTTTGTTGGTGATTCTGATGGTCATTGGGAAGAGTGTACAACTCATGAAATATTACTTTCATGGTCATTCTGATGGTCATTGGGAAGAGTGTACAACTCATGAAATATTACTTTGATGCTCATTCTGATGGTCATTGGGAAGAGTGTACAACTCATGAAATATTACTTTGATGCTCATTCTGATGGTCATTGGGAAGAATGCTCCTCACACTTGTGGTTATTGGAAAGAGTTGCCCCCTTACAGATAGCTAAAATGTTCAACTTGGTCTGTGGGAACTTATCTGAGAGGCAGAAATTACTCATCGCTCAACCCCTAGAAACCTCTGGAGGAACCCCAGGATTCCATAGGACCCTGGTTGAGAAACGCTGCTCTATACATTTGGGGAAGAAGGGACTTGGAGTAAAGAGCAAGATCTCTGATGATCTACTTAGCAGCAAGTTTACATGAGAAAACCTGGCAAATATGTTATGAATAGGAAAATAGGATGAAAATGTAAAAAAAAAGTGAAAGGGGGAAAAAATATTAATTCCATCCGTTCAGTATGCTGATCAACAGAGTCACCATTATTACATTATATTTTGTTGCATAAGTCCTAGCTAAGCTAATGACGATTTTGAAATAATTAAATAAATAATGAAAAAATTAATAATAAAATGATAATCAATAAATCTAGTTCATAGCAAAAATGTGTTTTGTTTTATTTAAAGCTGAATCTGATATAAAACGTACACTATATTGCAAAGGTTTTGGGACACCCCTCTAATTAGATTCAGGTGTTCAAATTAGCAGAGGTGGGGGACTTGAGTCACATGACTTGACTTAAGTCACCTGTTTGAGGACTTGCGACTTGCTTGACTGAATTCAATAAATGACTCGACTTGACTTTGACTTGTCACTACTGACTTGCGATTTGACTTTGACTTGGGCTATATGACTTGCAATGAATTGGCAAGTTGGCACCATAACACTACCACCACTAACTAACACTACCCCTAACCACCATTAACACACTAACCGCAAGCTGCTGTCTGCCTACCTGATCAGCGTGTAATGCAGAGAGACGGCGGACATTGCAGTGTTCAAAAGGCGGAACACTCAATTTCACAACAGGCAGTGTTCAGCTTATCACGGACATCCTCTCATCCTCGTCTGTGTTATGAGGATGAGCCTATCAGACGAGGAGGAGGCGTGGCTTTTGAATACTGGAATGGCCGCCGCCCGCCGGGAATGCCGCCGATCAGGTACACAGCTGCCTGACCATAAAGTTTATAATATACTGTATAATTTAATATAAAGTAATTTAATATATAATAATATATATATATAGTAATAAATATACTAGTGGGAAGTAATTTCCTTGTTCCTCATCCCTGCCATTTTTATATGGACAACCACCTCTACAAACCCTTTTCTTTAATAGAGAAGATATCTTGTCAATACTAGGTTTAGTATATTGTATATGCATAGTATATTTTTATATAGTATATTTTTTAATTCTGCTGTAGTACAATGCACAATCAAAAAATAAAGCCCACATCTTTGGTTCAAAAAGAATCTCACTAAGAATTGTCCATTAGGTCACTTGTTTTACATATGTTAAAAATTGTGTTTATATATAAAACTGGTACATAAGTGCTAGCTGATGCAATTATAGTAATTATCACACTGACCTGCACTGTAATTAAATGTTATTTTATCAGGGCATAATGCCGAGGATACAACTACCACTGACTATAAATATATAAGGTGCTATTTACAAAGTATATTAAAACCCTAAAACTGATCCATTGTACACCCCCATATCTGGCATTTTAAGTGGCTATTCTCATCACCATTCAAGTGTCCAGATGTTGACATTGTGTCCACTGATTTAGATGTTAAAATACTTTGTTATTAGTTTGAAGTTCAAACTTTGAACTTACTGTAGTTATTTCCCCCCTCAGCAAGGACTACATTTTTTCAGGCTTGTTGGCCATTTAATTGCTGAGTGTTCTGCTCCTTGTCTGCTGTTTGGGCATTCAAAGTGTTTCTATAATATGCCAAGAAAAAAGCACAAAGCAGTTTTGTTAATGTTGAAAATAAAACAAAACCTTTCCTGAACACTGACTTTTAACTAATTTAAAGGTGGAAATGGGGTAGATCAGTATTATGACCTGATTTGTGACTTGACCAAAATAAATGACTTGACTTGACTTGCTTGACTTCTAGCAGGGACTTGACTTGACTTGCTTGCATTTCGCCACAGTAACTTGGGACTTACTTGAGACTTAAAGGTTAAGACTTGAGACCTGCTTGTGACTTGCACATGTAGTACTTACTCCCATGTCTGCAAATTAGCTTTGTGGCACCAGGGATAAAAAAAAAAAAAATCAAGCACCTAGGCACGCAGACTGCTTCTACAAAGAATTGTGAAAGAATGGGTCGCTCTCAGACTCTCAGTGAATTCCGGCGTGGTACCGTGATAGAAACAAAGGTTAGCTGCGCCGCCAAACATCAAATAATAACTACATACAGTGGTTACAACTGTGAAAACTATCTCCAAGTGGCTCAGTAAATGCGTGAGAATATTACCACAGTAAAAATAACTCAGAAATAACAATAAAAATGAATATTGGATCATAGGTAATTGAAATTGTCCAAATGTCCCATTAGCTCTTAAAATGTCACAAGTGAATGTTCCACAAGATGGCGCAATTTCTTCTAATGACAGTTCTTTAGTGTTTTAATCAGTAGTGACATAACACTACCCAAGAAATAGTGACAGGGTATAGCAGAAAAGATCCTCCACCACTGAAAAAGCTGCCGCTTACCAGATGATAAGATCTCTTGTTTAGGGAGATCTCTACAGGCCTGTGGCTTTTTTCCCCCAGCCTCGGGTCTCTAAGGATGGTAGGAAAAACTCACTGGTGGTCCGCTCGGGTTATCCTTGGCAGATTACCACTCATTCAATCCCCATATAAAAGGCAAAAAGAAAGGGAACCTCCATAGTGTATCACTTAACCGCTTCCCGACCGCCTTCTGCACATATACGTTGGCAGAATGGCACGGCTGGGCAAAACCACGTATCGGTACGTGGTCCTTTAAGAGCCCAGCCGCGGGTCGCGCGCGCGCCACCAGCAGTGCGCTCGCGACCCGGTCGGGAGCTCCGTGACCACGGCCGCGGGACCAGTGGACCCGATCGCCGCTGGTGTCCCACGATCGGGTCACAGAGCTGAAGAACGGGGAGAGGTCTGCGTAAACAAACCTCTCCCCACGCTTCCTACACTGCCTGTCACTGATCGGCTGTTCCCTGTCATTGGGAAAGCCGATCAGTGACATCAGATGTCAGCCACGCCCCCTACTGTAAAAAAACACACACACGTCACACTAACTCCTCCCCGCCACCTAGTGGTTAACTCCTCCACTGTCACTGTCATTTACATAGGAATCAGTGCATTTAAATAGCACTGATTTCTGTATAAATGACAATGGTCCCAAAAACGTGTAAAAAATGTTAGATGTGTCCGCCATAATGTCGCAGTCACAATAAAAATCGCTGATCGCCGCCATTACTAGTAAAAAATAAATTATTAATAAAAATGCTATAAAACTATCCCCTATTTTGTAAACATTATAACTTTTGCGCAAACCGATCAATAATCGCTAATTGCAAATTTTTTTACCAAAAATATGTAGAAGAATACGTATCGGCCTAAACTGAGGAAAAAAATAATTTTTATATATTTTTTGGGGATATTTATTATAGCAAAAAGTAAAAAATATTGAATTTTTTTCAAAATTGTCGCAGGGGCGATCAAATACCACCAAAAGAAAGCTCTATTTGTGGGAAAAAAAGGATGCCAATTTTGTTTGGAAGCCACGTCGCACGACTGCGCAATTGTCAGTTAAAGCGACGCAGTGCCGAATCGCAAAAAGGGGCCTGGTCCTTTGGCTGCAAATTGGTCCGGGGCTAAAGTGGTTAAAAAACATTTATTTAAAATAAAGGTAATGCACTTACAAAAATGTTGTATTCAAAAGCGTTTCAAGTATTTTCGAGCCAGCCGGCTCTCGATTGCTGCCCGTCGCTTCCGGGACTAGCGTGGTAACTGGTGACGTCAGCACGCCGCTCCTCCCTATGCTGTTTCGTCACAGATGATGTCTTCCAGGGGCACGTTGTGGTACTGTGATAGGTTGCCACCTGTGCAATAAGTCCATCTGTGAAATTTCTTCTTTTTTTTTTTTAAAGGTCTGTCTATTGAGTTTAAAGACAAACATACATAGAAAAAATGCCAAGAACAGTGCACAAAAAGGTGCTGTGCACCCAAACAAACATTAAAAAATAAAAAATAGTCAATTATCGTCACACACGTCTCTCGTGATTGTTAACAGGTAACAGAGTTTTGAGTCAGGTAAATATTAGTCAAAATGATCAGGGTGGACAGCACAACCAAAGAGTGATATATGGTAGCTATCATATTGACACTGGGGTAAGAGTCAGAGGGCTAGCTATCCACCTGCCCCAAATTTTATGAAATGTTTTAGCTCTTTCCGAGTCTCAAATGTGAGGTTATACAATGGTAAAAAGTTATTGATTCGTTTCAGCCATAGGGATCTCTTGGGGAGCTGCGATCTATTCCATGATAGTAAAATGGACTTCTTTACATAGTAGTAGGCTCTTAGCATGAGAAGGGATAGGCAGTTTACCAAAAATTGCCAGAAGGAAGTTCTTGGGATTCACAATGTTTGGCAGACCTAATGCGGAGGGAACAAAGGAACCTATAGCTATCAAGAAGTCCTAAAACATGGGGCAAGTCCAGAAGCGATGTAGGAAATCAGCGGTTTGGCCACAGCCTCTAAATTACTCAGCTGAGGAGGATAACCTCATTTTATATAGCTTGGCAGGAGTAAGGTGGGAGTGGTGAAAGCTCT
This sequence comes from Lithobates sylvaticus, assembly GCA_028564925.1. Taxonomy (NCBI): domain Eukaryota; kingdom Metazoa; phylum Chordata; class Amphibia; order Anura; family Ranidae; genus Lithobates; species Lithobates sylvaticus. Next base: position 29,415,968 of record CM053035.1, on the reverse strand, counting down.
CATGTTGTTTTATGCGGTCATGAGAGGATATGACTGAGGACTAGTGGCGCCCCCCCTATCCATGGGTCCAGTCCCCTAATCTACATGCCAGAGGATCTAACAGGCTTCAAAAAAGGGTGGGCTCGGGGTGCAGAGCACTGCGACCTGAGCCCACTCAGTTGTGTGACAATACTGATTCTCACTGAATCTCACTGATGCTGAATCACACTGATTCTCCTAAGAGACCCGTCACCCGATTGAGCGCCTAGGAGGATGAGGGAGGAGATGCACGGCCGCTGTAAAGAGATCCAGAAGAAGCCGCCGCCCGCCACCAGGAGGGAAGTGCAGGGCCGACCGACCGACCCATGGGGGGAGGGCTGTGAGTACATTGTTTGCTGCCCCCCCAGAAGAAAAACATCAGCCGCCATTGCTGAGGACTTATACTTGTCACTAAATTCAAATCAGTCGGCCTCCGTGAGAGGAATGTCCAGGGAGACCGACTTTGACCCAGAATTTAGGGTTACAGTCTGTGGTAAGGGCAGCATAATATGTGGAAATAAGTTTGGTAGGATCTGGGTGTCTTAAACATTTTTACAGTGGTGGCACTCTGATGCCACGTACACACGGTTGGAATTCTCGTCGGAAAAAGTTCTGATGGTTTTCCCGTCGGAATTCCGACGAAATTTCACTCAAACTGTCTTGCCTACACACAGTCACACCAAATTCCGACGGTCAATAACACCACGGCATACAACACGTTCGACTGCACTATAAAAGTGAAGTTTAATGCTTCTGAGCATGCATCGAATTGTTTCCGAGAATGCGTCAGAATTTTGCGTGTCGGAATTGCATACACACGATCGGAAAATCCGGTTGAAAGGTTTTCCGTCGGAAAAATTAAGAACAGGTTCTCAATCCAAAGTCCGTCGGAAATTCCGACAGAAAAAGACCGATGGGCATACACACGGTCGGAAAATCCGATGAAAAGCTTCCATTGGACTGTTTCCATCGGAAATTCCGACCGCGTGTGTACGCGGCATAATAGTATTGTCCAGAGAACCAAACTGCGCACAGATAGCATGTCAGAGTTGATAGTAGGAAAACAGGTAGCTGCGTGGTAGATCAAAGTCCATGTGCAATTGGTAAAATTACTTAAAACCCTGTGCAGTGTAAAGGTGGCATAGATATTTTATCCCCTTAGAATACCAACGCTATGGGTCAGGCAGGGAGTATAATTCCTGCAAGCTAGGGTTGAACCACAATGGGTTGTTGGGGATGTCGTCCATAAATCTTTGGAGATTTTTATAACTACTGATTAAAATAAGGTGAGGGAGGTGCATAGCATAGACGTGCCTGGGTGAGACAGAACTCGGCCCCTATAAATACTATAGTGGAGTGTTTCTAGGAAGGAGGGGTTAGCCCCTTCTGTAGTGATACAAGCATTGGCAGCAATCAGGTGTAGCCAGTCATGGATATGGACCAGTTTGGATGCCAGGTAGTACATATAAAATTTAGGAAACGCCAATCCTGTCATGTGTGTTGGGAGCCGCAATGTTTCAAGTGCCACTCTAGGAAGACGGCTGTTCCATAGGAATGCCATGCATATCATATCAATGCACTTAAAGATGTATTTGGGGATTTTTGCAGGGGAAATTGGCCACAATGTAGAGCAGCTTGGGTAATAACATTGGCCCTTCCCATGAAATCCAGGGGTAGATCCATCCATTGCTTGGTCTGTGTTTGCAGCTGAGACAACAGGGGGCAAAAATTGTTATTAATATATGAAGACAGGTAATTGAGCTATAGCACCCAGGTATCTAAAGAAAGGTACAATTTGTAGTCTGGAGTCCGAGTGTACCATAGGTATCGCAGCCTGATCTAAAGGAAAAAGATTTGATTCAGTTCACCCAGAAGCCATAGTAGTCACCAAAGGTGTTAATTTCGGACAGAAGTGTTTTTAAGGAGTCTTGAGTGTCAGCCAGGTAACTTAAGATGTCATAAAGTGAAACATGCTCCTCTATAGTACCAATAGGGAGGCCTTTAAATAAAGGGGAACTACGAATACTTACAGCAAGGGGCTCCATAGCTAAGGTGAATAGTATACCAAGACATTTTGGACAATTTCATGCTCCCAACTTTGTGGAAACAGTTTGGGGATGACCCCTTCCTGTTCAAACATGACTGCACACCAGTGCACAAAGCAAGGTCAATGAAGACATGGATGAGTGAGTTTGGGTTGAAGGAACTTGACTGGCCTACACTTGAGTCTTGATCTCAACCTGATGAAAAACACCTTTAGGATGAATTTAGAGCAGAGACTGTCAGCCAGGCCTTCTGGTCCACTCCAGTGCCTGACCTCACAAATGCGCTTCTGGAAGAATGGTCAAACATTCCCATAGACACACTCCTAAACCTTGTGGACAGCCTTCCAGAAGAGTTGAAGCTGTTATAGCTGCAAAGTGTGGGCCAATTCAATATTAAACCCTACAGACTAAGACTGGGATGGCATTAAAGTTCATGTGCATGTAAAAGCAGGTGTCCCAATACTTTTGGAAATATAGTGTAGATTAAGGCAGCTCTGTTATCAGGGGGGACAAAAGGTAATTCTTGCCTAGACGAGAAGTGCAGGAGTGCTATTTTGCAGCACAAAATAAATGTGTGATGCTTACCCCTGAAATTGCCACCAATAAAGGGATTCTGGATGACAAGGATCCTTTCTGGCAATGGCACACCCTCTGGCAAAGCAAGTAAATGCAAGTAAAATAACAAAAGAGAACAGTATTAGCAATAAACAACAACAGTTAATACGTTTATACAACACTGCAAATAACAGGACCAAGCATCTCTGCAATTGAACCCTGAAACTAGGAAGGTCCTAACTAGGACAGTACAAAAAGATAAAGCTCCTTTTGCTTTTCTTAACCCTTCCCACTGGCCAGTGTGTGCTTTTAATCATTGGAGGTAGGATGACACTGTCATCCATTCGCTGCCACTATCATATAAACGATTTCAGTGATTTTGAGGGTTGCACACACACTTCTGGCAGCTGCAGCCACTTGTGAGTGTGTGTAAAATTGACATGCCGACCTTTGAAGCCTTCTATAGGGAACTGTACCCGTCACAAGGGGAAGGAGGGAAAATGAGAAACTTCCTGGAGGGGGTGGAAATGGTGACACTTACCCAAGGGGAGAGGGAAGACCTGGAGGCCCCGATAACTTTGGGAGAGTTGCAGCAGGCGGTTTTTGGGATGGCTAACCAAAAATCACCAGGACCTGATGGTCTACCGGTGGAAACATATAAAAATACGGAGGGATCTTGTTACCAGAGTTATATAAAACACTAAGGGCTGCAGTGGAAAAGGGTGAGTTGTCTGCCTCGATGACGGAAGCAATTATTATTATCGTAATACCCAAGGAAGGAAAGGACCCATTGGAGGTGGCTTCACATAGACCGATATCTCTACTTTGTTCGGATGTCAAAATCCTAGCAAAGGTGCTATCAAATAGGCTGAATAAAATTGTCACAAAACTTGTACACTCAGATCAAACGGGATTTATCACAGGAAGATCTACCAGTATGAATATTAGAAGGGCATTTCTGAATATCCAGACGACGCCAGTAGGGGAGGGGTCAAGAGCTATTCTATGCTTGGATGTAACTAAGGCTTTTGATAGCCTAGAGTGGGAATACCTATGGTGTGTTCTGGAGAAATTTGGGTTTGGACCTTCTTTTATTGGATGGATTAAAATGATGTATCAAGCCCCTAGTGCAAGGGTAAGGGTGAACAGCGATCACTTGGAAAGGATAGAAATGAGCAGGGGGACGAGACAAGGGTGCCCTCTGTCCCCTCTGCTCTTTGCACTTGCTATGGAACCACTGGCAGCAGTTGTCAGGTCAAGACCCGAGATAAAAGGGTTTAAGAGGAAGGGAGGAGAAGAGGATAAAATTCCACTTTATGAAGATGATGTTCTCCTGTTGCTAGGAGACACTGACCAATCCCTTAGGAAGGCAATTACACTGGTAGAAGACTTTGGAAGTTTCACGGGGCTAGTCATAAATTGGGGGAAATCGGAGCTGCTTCGGGTCGACCGCACAAATGCTGTAGCTGCGGTAGCAATCCCTCAAATGGAAATGGTAGATACCATGAAATATCTTGGTATATATTTAACAACAGATCCCAACCAGTATATTAATAAAAATGTGGTGCCCCTATTGAAGAAATTTAAGCAAAAGTGTGATGTCTGGAGCCAGCTCCCCTTATCGGTGGCAGGCCGGTGTAGTCTGATTAAGATGATATGGATGCTACAGTTGTTATATGTTTTGCACAATGCCCCGGTGTGGATATGTAAAAATGGGTTCAAGAAATTTGAGACCCTCTTCCGGGAGTTAATATGGAGAGGAGGCCAAGCAAAGGATCCGGCTTCAGACATTACAATTACCGAAAGAGAAGAGGGGTTTGGCAGTACCCCACCCTAGGAGCTATTACTTGGCGGCGCAGCTGCAGCATTTGGCGGGCTCTGACCCGAGGGGCGAAGGAAATTTAAATGGCAGGATAATGATGATAGGAGCCCCGCATGACACATTGATGGATGTACTTGAGGCTGATTCATTTCAGTGTACAAGCCCTATTACAAGTATGGTGGGTAAGGTATGGAAAATGGTAAAAATGATAATGGGTTATACAGGAATATCAGAAAATACACCACTGTGGGATAATAAAAATTTACAGGAAGTACTGTTAATAGGGAAGATAAAAACCTGGGAAAGGCAGGGCATAACCAGACTGATTCATTTGTATGATGGAAATGTTTTAAAATCATTTTCGGATTTAAAAAGGGAATATGACTTGCCGCAACATACTTTTTATAGATATATTCAGTTGAGACATGCTCTGTCAGCTGAGTTTGGCACGTCTGTGCCAGAGTGGGATAAAACCCCCTTACTCCAGAGGATATTTAAAACAGATAGGTCCCAAGGGTTTATTTCAGCAATGTATGGTCAGATATGTAATAACTCCAAGAAGGCCCTAGATTCCTTAGACCAAAAGAGGAAGTGGGAAGAGGATATAGGGGAGGTTTCTGAGGAGCAGTGGCGAAGAATAATGGAACTGGGACCAGTGATAACGGTTTCCCCCTCACAAAGGATTTCACATTTAATGCTGATAAATAGGGCTTATTATACCCCCAAAAAACTGTTTTTATTTGGAAGGAGAGTTGACGACAGGTGTCCTAGATGCCAAGGGTATGGGGATCTCATACACATGGTTTGGCGGTGTCCAAAGCTGTTCCGCTACTGGGAGGGAGTTGTGGAAACTATAAATAGAATTTTCGGGACAGCTTTGGAGACGGATCCTAAGCTATGTGTGTTGGGACATAGGAAAGTAATGGGGGAACCAAGGTGTACCACAATGGCAATTATACGCTGTTTATTTCAAGCACGCAAACTTATTGCGCAGAGATGGCAGTCAGAGAGGGCCCCCCTAGTGAGCGAATGGTCACAGGTCATCACCAAATTAATTTGGAGAGAGAAGACAGTATATATACAAAGGGGAAATCTAAAGGAATTTGAGAAAATTTGGAGCCCCTGGGCAAATGAGATGGGATACCCCATGGACTAGGCAGAAGAGGAAAAGAAACTCTATTATAGATCCTTTTATATCCGTCACGGAAAGTATAAAATCAAGAAGGCAGTAGAATAACGAGGTAAAGAAGTGTGTATGTACTACGGGAGGGATAAAGGGAGAGGAAGGGTTAAAAAGTTATTCTAGTAGAAACTCTGGGAATAGAATAGAGAAGAAACCATGGAAAGTAAAATGCTGTAATACTGATGAATTCTCTCTCTTTTATAATGTTTTTTTGTATTATTATGCTGTGTTTGTAAAGTGGAAAATGAAATAAAGATTAAATATTTAAAAAAATAAAAATAAATAAAAGTGGAAGTGATCCAGGAGCTGTGAAGCCAATGGATCCCTTCCACAGAGCCGGTAACTGTGGTTCTTCCCCAGCGCGTGCCCCTGACAATTTTCCCAGGCTCTGTGCGGCTATTGGCAGACCTGCGACTTACATGATAGGTGCCCCTGGTAGAGGGGAGGAAGATCAGCGAACATCCATTAGCTAATCTCCCCTTCCTGATTCTGACCATTTTCTAACCATCTTTGGCCTCCCAGTGCAGGGAGCTTGTTTTTGGTCACGAGGACCATTTTAGTTTTCTCAGGGCCAGGAGTGATTTTTGGCCATTTTGGACCCTTTTCGGTCTCACAGGGTCGGGATTGTGTTTTTGGTGATTTTGGACCATTTTCAGTCTCCCAGAGCAGGGAGTGCGTTTTTTGGTAACTTTGCGTTTTTGGTCTCCAAGTACCATTTTTGGCCTCCCTGGGCCGGCAGTGCATTTTTGGTCTCCAATGACCAATTTCATCCTCCCAGGACTGGGATGTGAGTTTTGGTAATTTTTATGACCATTTTCGGGCTCCCAGGTCCAGGAGCGGTTTTAAGAAATTTTGGACCACTTTCGGCCTCCCAGGGCCGGGAGTGCGTTTTTGGTCATTTTGGACCATTTTTGGTCTCCCAGGGTAGGTAGGAAATTTTTTGTAATTTTGGACCATTTTTGGTCTCCCAGGGCCAGAAGTGTGTTTTTGGTAATTTTTTACCATTTTCGGCTTCCCAGAGACGGGAGTGCGCTTTTGGTCATTTTGGACCATTTTTGGCTTTCTAGGGCTGGGAGTGCGTTTTTGGTCCCCAAAGTCCATTTTGGAAGATTTTCGGCCTCCCAGGGCAGGGATTGCGTTTTTAGCCATTTTAGAATATTTTCGTTCTCTCAGGGCCGGGAGTGCATTTTTGGTCCACAAGGTCCATTTTCAGCCTCCCTGGGCCGGGAGTGTGTTTTTGGTAATTTAGGACAATTTTTGTGTTCCCAGGGCTGGGAGTGCGTTTTTGGTTAGTTTTGACCATTTTCGGCCTCCCAGAGACAGGAGCGCGTTTTGGCAATTTTGTACTGCTTCAGTGTTTTTATATCTTTTAGTCAGATCTTACTATACTGAAGTATAATTACAAGCATTTCATAAGTGTCAAAGGCTTTTATTGACAATTACATTAAAGTGGATGTAAACCCAATGTCATGCTTTCTAAACTACTGCCATTAGGTTTTATCTATAAGGATATACATGCCTCCTGCATGTATCTTTACCTGTCAAATATCTCCCCTCTGTCTGTTATGAGACCCGAAAAAGTGCAGATTCTGTGGGTGGGTCTGTTGTCTGGAACTCGGTGGGTGGAGTCGTGATGTCAGTAGACTCCCCGCCCACCTCTACACTCCCCTTGTCAATATGCATTGTCTCCTGTGTATTTCTTACACTGAACTTCTGCTATGATCTCTAACATCCAGTGAAAAGACAGGAAAGTAACCACATAACTTCAGCATGCCCAATTATGCTAAGGTGTGGAACATCCAATCCTGGCAGAGCAGCAGAAGAAAGGAATGGGAGGGAATAAAAAAATAATGCATGTCTCTTAGGCTAGTGCACGAGATATGTAAATCACCTGTCACTCACAGCAAGTGGGAGGATTTGACAAAGTTGTACTCTGTTTGTCAAGATTTACCTTACTGAAAAATAAAAGAGGATTGCTCAGCGCTGGATTAACTCTTTGTGGCAAGACTGGCCTCAAATGATAGGAAATCGTATACTCTACATTATGACATAAAAAAAATAATAATAATTTTTCGGTTTTACATCCACTTTAAGTTTATGCAAAGAGTCAATATTTACAGTGTTGACACTTATTTTTCAAGACCTCTGCAATTCACCCTGGCATGCTGTCAATCAACTACTGGGCCACATCCTGACTGATGACAGTCCATTCTTGCATAATCAATGCTTGGAGTTTGTCAGAATTTGTGGTGTTTTTTTTGTTCACCTGCCTCTTGAGGATTGTCAGGAACGGT
>CM053035.1:29336277-29407562 GCA_028564925.1 Lithobates sylvaticus | reverse complement strand
GCCTGTCATTGATCGGCTGTTCCCTGTCATTGGGAAAGCCGATCAATGACGTCAGACGTACAGCCACGCCCCCCTACTGTAAAAAAAAAAACAACACGTCACACTGACTCCTCCCCGCCCCCTAGTGGTTAACTCCTTCACTGCCACTGTCATTTACATAGGAATCAGTGCTATTTAAATAGCACTGATTTCTGTATAAATGACAAATGTCCCAAAAATGTGTCAAAAATGTCCGATGTGTCAGCCATAATGTCGCAGTCACAATAAAAATCGCTGATCGCCGCCATTACTAGTAAAAAAAAAATAAAAAAAAAAATATTAATAAAAATGCTATAAAACTATCCCCTATTTTGTAAACGCTATAACTTTTGCACAAACTAATCAATAATCGCTAATTGCGATTTTTTTTACCAAAAATATGTAGAAGAATACGTATCGGCCTAAACTGAGGAAAAAAAATGTTTTTTTATATATTTTTTGGGAATAGTTATTATAGCAAAAAGTAAAAAATATTGCATTTTTTTCAAAATTGTCGCTCTATATGTGTTTATAGCGCAAAAAATAAAAACCGCAGGGGCGATCAAATACCACCAAAAGAAAGCTCTATTTGTGGGAAAAAAAGGACGCCAATTTTGTTTGGGAGCCACGTCGCACGACCGCGCAATTGTCAGTTAAAGCGACGCAGTGCCGAATCGCAAAAAGGGGCCTGGTCCTTTGGCTGCCAATTGGTCCGGGGCTGAAGTGGTTAAAAAAAATTATTAATAAAAATGCCATAAAACTATTCCCTATTTTGTAAACGCTATAACTTTTGCACAAACCAATCGCTTTTTGCATTTTTTTTTACCAAAAATATGTAGCAGACTATGTATCGGCCTGAACTGAGGAAAAAAATTGTTTTTTTTTATATATTTTTTGAGGATATTTATTATAGCAAAAAGTAAAAAAATAATGCATTTTTTTCAAAATTGTCGCTCTATTTTTGTTTATAGCGCAAAAAATAAAAAACGCAGAGGTGATCAAATAGCACCAAAAGAAAGTTCTATTGGGAAAAAAAGGATGTAAATTTTGTTTGGGAGCCACGTCGCACGACCACGCAATTGCCAGTTAAAGCGATACAGTGCCAAATCACAAAAAGTGACATTCCTTCTGACTCCAGATCCTGCTTGCTGTTCTATTATGCTGTTCTCTGGCTCCCTGATGTTTTGGCCTGTCTGACTATCCTTTCCGGTTCCTGAAGTCTGGCTATGTTTTGACTACGTTTACGCTTACCTTTTTATTATTATTATTAAACAAGTGTGATTTAACTGTACTTTTGTCCAAGTCTGATTCATGGTTTCTGACAACATGTGCAATACGTTTTGTTCCGAATTCGTTTTTCAACAAAATTCGACAAATTAGTTAATATGAAAATCCGAAAATAAGAATGAAAATCCGAAAATTTGAAAATCCAAAAATTTGAAAATCCTAAATAATAACTAACTAATAATAATTACCAAATTATAGATATTGGAATTTTTTTTCAAATTTGGCTGTTAGTGAGCGTAAAGAATACAAATTTATCCGAAGTTACGAATTATCATATGTCGCATCTAAATGAATGCAATGTAACTAATTAATAATGATAAATAATAATAATAATAATTAAAACTTTTTATTATTATTATTTATTATTATTAATTACGTTCCATTCATTTAGATGCGGCATTCATTATTTTGGATAATTTCTAATTTGTATTTGTTACGTTCACTAACAGCCAAATTTGAAAGGAAATTCCGATACCTACAATCTAATAGTTAGTTGTTATTAGTTAGTTAGTTATTATTTCTGATTTTTGGAATTTTGGATTTTTCAAATTTTCACATTTCCGAATTTCCGAATTTGTGAGTTTACCAATTTGTGAATACTGCATCTAAACAAATGGAACATAACAAATTCAAATTTTTCCGAAGTTACGAATTTATTCGAAATAACAAACTTCGATCATTAAGAATCACCTGAAAAAAAAAAACGAATGAAACGAAAACGGACACATTTTTCGGCAGTGCACATGTCTAATTTTTACTTTTATCTGCAATTTCCAGTGCAACTATGCAGTGCAATGTGACTTTGATAATATGTAAAAGAATACGTATCAGCCTAAACTGAGGAAAAAATATTTTTTTTTATATATTTTTTGGGGATATTTATTACAGCAAAAAGTTAAAAATATTGTGTTTTTTTCAAAATTGTCGCTCTTTTTTTGTTTATAGCGCAAAAAATAAAAACCGCAGAGGTGATTAAATAACACTAAAAGAAAGCTCTATTTGTGGGAAAAAAAGGACATCAATTTTGTTTCGGTGCAACATCGCACGACTGCGCAATTGTTAGTTAAAATGTTGTAAGTGGTACAGTGGTATTTTTTTTGTAGTGTGCAATAATTTGTGTCAAATAATTAGGGTTAGAAAATAAATTGTTATAATAATGCAAAAAAATAAAAAGAACTTACCAGGTGTATTGACAGTTGCCCTGAATTTCATACACTTATCATCTTTTCCTAAGCAGACCGTGGATCTTGTTGCATTACACCCTTCCAAAGTGTCATATTCATGGCAAGTTGGACATAGAATACCGTCTTCTTTGGTTTGATTGATTGGCTCTATATAAAAGGGATAATAAGTAAACATTAAAGGGAAAAAAAATTACAAATATATGTATAAATACAGTGGTGTGAAAAAGTGTTTGCCCCCTTCCTCATTTCCTGTTCCTTTGCATGTTTGTCACACTTAAGTGTTTCGGAACATCAAACCAATTTAAACAATAGTCAAGGACAACACAAGTAAACACAAAATGCAATTTGTAAATGAAGGTGTTTATTATTAAAGGTGAAAAAAAATCCAAACCATCATGGCCCTGTGTGAAAAAGTGATTGCCCCCTAAACCTAATAACTGGTTGGGCCACCCTTAGCAGCAACAACTGCAACCAAGCGTTTGCGATAACGTGCAATGAGGCTTTTACAGCGTCCTGGAGGAATTTTGGCCCACTCATCTTTGCAGAATTGTCCTAATTCAGTTACATTAGAGGGTTTTCGAGCATGAACGGCCTTTTTAAGGTCATACCACAACATCTCAATAGGATTCAAGTCAGGACTTTGGCTAGGCCACTCCAAAGTCTTCATTTTGTTTTTTCTTCAGCCATTCGGTGGTGGACTTGCTGGTGTGTTTAGGATCATTGTCCTGCTGCAGAACCCAAGTTTGTTTCAGCTTGAGTACACGAACAGATGGTCGGACATTCTCCTTCAGGATCTCTTGGTAGACAGCAGAATTCATAGTTCCTTTTATCACGGCAAGTCTTCCAGGTCCTGAAGCAGCAAAACAGCCCCAGACCATCACACTACCACCACCATATTTTACTGTTGGTATAATGTTCTTTTTCTGAAATGCAGTGTTCCTTCTACGCCAGATATACTTGGACACACACCTTCCAAAGAGTTCCACTTTTGTCTCATCGGTCCACAGAATGTTGTCCCAAAAGTCTTGGGGATCATCAAGATGTGTTGTGGAGAAATTGAGACGAGCTTTGATGTTCTTTTTGCTCAGCAGTGGTTTTCTCCTTGGAACTCTGCCATGCAGGCCATTTTTGCCCAGTCTTTTCCTGATGGTGGAGGCATGAACGCTGACCTTAACTGAGGCAAGTGAGGCCTGCAGTTCCTTGGACGTTGTTGTGGGGTCTTTTGTGACCTCTTGGATGAGTCGTCGCTGCGTTCTTGGGGTAATTTTGGGAGGCCGGCCACTCCTGGGAAGGTTCACCACTGTTCCATGTCTTCGCCATTTGTGGATAATGGCTCTCACTGTGGTTCGCTGGATTCCCAAAGCTTTGGAAATGGCTTTATAACCCTTTCCAGACTGATAGATCTCAATTACTTTCTTTCTCAATTGTTCCTGAATTTCTTTGGGTCTCGGCATGATGTGTAGCTTTTTAAGGATCTTCTGGTGGACCTTACTGTGTCAAGCAGCTCCTATTTAAGTGACGCCTTGATTGTGAACAGGTGTGGCAATAATCAGGCCTGGGTGTGGCTAGAGAAATTGAACTCAGGTGTGGACAACCACAGTTATAGTATGTTTTAACAAGGGGGGCAATCACTTTTTCACACAGGGCCATGATGGTTTGGATTTTTTTTCACCTTTAATAATAAACACCTTCATTTACAAATTGCATTTTGTGTTTACTTGTGTTGTCCTTGACTATTGTTTAAATTGGTTTGATGTTCCGAAACACTTAAGTGTGACAAACATGCAAAGGAACAGGAAATGAGGAAGGGGGCAAACACTTTTTCACACCACTGTATATATATATGCAGTATATAACATTTATATGTGGCATAAACAAAAAAAATGCATTTAACTCCTTCCCACCTGTCCCCACATTCATTTAACCGCTTCCGGACCACCCCACGTACATACACTGCAGTGGGCGGCCTCTCTGCACAAAATCACGTACCTGTAGAGAACTTCGCTCTTCCTGGTCTGAAGTGCATGTGCCGCCAGCGACCAGCGACCAGCTCCCGCTGTGATTGTACACAGCGGGAGCCAATCAGCGAGTCCGGCGGACCCGATGTCTGCCGGGACCTGCAGATCATTCCCGAGGCAGACAGAGCGGCGGTCTGCCTATGTAAACAAGGCAGATCACTGTTCTGTGACAGAAGAAGAGAGAGATCTTTCAGCTACACAAGAACACAGATCTCTGCCTTCCGACAGTACAAGCAACTCCCCCACAGTTAGCATGGATTGGATGGGCCATCACTTACTTTTTTTTGTTCATTAAAATAACAAACATGTTATACTTACCTGCTCTATGCAGTGCTTTTTCCAAATCCTCTTCTTCTGGGTCCCCAGCCCATGTGCTCTAGGCCCTTCCTCTTCGACAGGTGCCCCCATGGAAAGCTTTGTGTGGCTTGCTGCCGAGTCTTGCAGCTGCGTCCATTGACATAGGCAGCGGCCCCACCCTCCCGCTCCCATGTCACAGCATTTGATTGATAGCAGTCCCTGTCAATCTGCTCAACGAGGAGCAAGACAGCGGCAGGTAAGAAAAAGTGGGGAGGGGGGCTGCTGCAGCACAGAAGGTTTATGCCCTTAATGCATAGAATGAATTAAGGGGAAAACAACCTTTGAGGCTTTAGAACCACTTTAAGCTTTGACAATAATACCTGGAAACCGATTGGTTTCCATGGAGGGCTGCACCATATTTTGCACTCTCCAGTTTTAGTAAATCAACATCATAGTGTATTAACTCCTTTTTATACTTACTTTGATAGAAACCAGAGTTACATCGATCTCCTTTACAGCATTTTGAGAAAACACTTAAGAAAGAATTTGTGTCTCCATAACCATAAACGCTTTGATCGCAAAGCAGGTTCATCGCACATCGCTTCTTGACGGAGCGGTAGACTTTACCTGCCAAAAACGATAATAAATAATTGATAAATAAGTCGATAAAAATTTAGATTATTTTAAGATCTTTAGGGATTGGTTTGATATCTGTTAGAGACGTTTCAGTATTCAATGACAGGTGCGTTTGAAATGCAATTGAGCTTGTACTGACTTGCAGTTGACCTGCTTTACGCGGGTTTTGTATTCCCATATATTTGTATGGGAATTCAAGATGTTTGAAAGTAACAAAAGTCAGTCAATGCAGGCCCTAAATTAGACTATATAGAAAAGCGCTCTCTTACCACGGGCTCCAAATTCTTCAGAGATGGTCATGCAACGAGTGTCCTTTGGGCATTCAACTTCTTCATGCTTACAGGTCTCAGAATTCGTAGAGTGGCAGCTATAGCAGATGGTGTTATAAGCTGGGACTGAAATATATATGTAAGAAAACAATAATGTAAATTTAGTTTTGTAAATGTGTGTGTCTACTTCCTTACATATGCAAACATTATAAATTGTGAAAAAAAAAAACAATCAGCGCCAAAATAAATTACTTCCTCCTATAACAGGGTAAATGTGTGAAATCACCAATATATGTGACTGCACAGCTGCTGAACACCCCTACCCCCATACACACGGTCGGATATTCCGATGGAAAAAGTCCAATCGGATTATGTTGTCGGAAAATCCGATCGTGTGTGGGCTCTAGCGAGCTTTTTCCAAATCCGATCATGTGTACGGGGTATGAATGTTCAGCAGCTGTGCAGTCACATATATATTGGAGCAGCATCTACAATTTTCTGACAACAAAATCCGATCAGACTTTTTTCGATCGTTTGTAGAGAATTCTGATGGACAAAGTGCCATGCATGCTCAGATCAAATTACGAGACCAAAGCTATTGGCTACTAGCCTCTACGTAGTTCCATTGTATGCAACAAACGTCACCACGTTCTGAACAATCCAATTTTCCGACAACTTTGTCTGACCGTGTGTATGCAACACCAGTTTCAGACAAAATCCGTCAGAAAAAATCGGACGGATTTTTGTGGTCGGAATGTCCGACCGTGTGTACAATGAATTACAGTGATACACCAAATTCAATATTGTTTTCTAAATAGTGCAGCGCTGTGTCTCATTAAAAAATGTGCATATAAATATTATATCAAACATTTTATGAACAAAAAAAAAAAAAAAAAATATATATATATATATATATATATATATATATATATATATTATAAATTATAAAATTGAAAATGTCAAAAAAATTGAAAAAAACTGTTCATCTGTGTCAATGCTTCAAAAACAATCACCGCTGTTTGTGTTCATCCTCAAAAGGACCAATATCCAGTGCACACCTCCACCAGCTAAAGTGTCTACTGATGAAGGCCAATGAGATGCCGACACGCGTTTAGAGGGGATGAGCCGAATCTGTGAGTGTTGATTTGCTGTGAAGGAAGTGATGATTTGAGACATGCTGTTTTAAAGTTTTTATCTTGTAAGTGGATTTGTTTTGGGGGCTTTTAATAAGCATGCAAACAGAGTACACTATGGCACTTGTGTTTGTTGTTTCATGTCTATAACCTACGGAAGGAATAGCGAGATTGAGCACTTATGAGAAAGTAAAAGAAGGTTTGTCTGACGGCAATACAAACGCTGATTACCCACACAGAGGAGCAGTCTGGAGACTGCAGGATTACCATTGGAGTGTGAAAGTTGATCCATTGTGGTGGACAAGAGGAGTGCTTTGTCTATGCTTTTACATTCATATTTGAGGTGAGCAGGCACTTTATCTGGTGGAGGTGTGCACTGGATATTGGTCCTTTTGAGGACGAACACACACCGCGGTGATTGTTTTTGAAGCATTGACACAGATGAACAGTTTTTTTCTAATTTTTTGACATTTTCAATTTTTAATTTATAATATATATTTTTTTTTTGTTCATAAAATGTTTGATATAATATTTGTATGCACATTATTTAATGAGACACAGCGCTGCACTATTTAGAAAACAATATTGAATTTGGTGTATCACTGTAATGCCTTGTACACACGGTCGGACATTCCGACCACAAAATCCGTATGATTTTTTTTTTGACAGAGATGAACATTTTTTTTCTATTTTTTTGACATTTTAAATTGTAAATTTATAATATATATATATATATATATATATATATATATATATATATATATATATTTTTTTTTTTTTTGATCATAAAATATTTGATATAAATTTTGTATGCACATTATTTAATGAGACACAGCGCTGCACTATTTAGAAAACAATATGTAAACATTAAACATATAGAAATTGTACTGGCTTTAAGGCAGTTTAGGTAAATCATATGATGGCAAAAACCCTGTAATGTTTCTGGCAATTTTGGAAGTTTTTTAAAATCTTCATACAGCTAAAACAAATAAATTAATTTAACCACTTGCCACCCGCCCCCAGAGTACTTTTACTGTGGGCAGGCAGCACAGACAGGCCAGGCGACATAGAATTACAACTTCAAAAACTTGCCATGCCTTTTACTAAATAACTTGGACTGTACTGCCATTTTAGAGCTCTAAAAAATTAGATCAGTACATCGGGATTTATCTATTTTCAAATATACATATATACCATAGTTTGTAGGCTCTAAAAATTTTTACCAAAGTAATGTAGCAGACTACCTTTTGACCTAAATGTATGAAGATTATTTGTTTGCAAAAAATTTTAACAGAAAGAAAACTGTGGTTTTATTTTAAAAAAATATATATTTGGTATTTTTTCATTTATATTGCAAAAAAGAAAAAACCCGGTGGTAAGTAAATACCAAAAATGTCCTGGTCATGAAAGGAGTAAAGCCTTTAAAAAGATTTCTATGGGATGTGCAAACTCAAGATTCTCAATATCAAAAAGTTAAAAGAGGGATTAGGTCGATCTTAAGTAATACTTTTTATATACAACTATATAGATCAGATCAAAATGAGGGACTAACAAGGAGAAAAGAGGGACTTTGTTTCAAATCAGGGACAGTTGGGAGCTATGTATACAGTAGCTCACAAAAGTGAGTACACCCCTCACAGTTTTGTAAATATTATATTATATCTTTTCATGTGACAACACTGAAGAAATTACACTTTGCTACAATGTAATTAGTGAGTGTACAGCTTTTATAAGGCTTCATGTATGTGGGATGTTTTTACAACCTCTCCTCGACAGATAGTAACCCACGTTTAAAACGTCTCTTTTGCCACATTTAAATGTCGCGTCTTGCCGCGTTTGCAATTAGAAGCGTTTTAAAAATATATATATATTTTTTTTTTCAAAATATCCAAAAATGAAATACACTGTTTAGCCGCGTTTAGAAGCGTTTGGCGCTTGAAATGCCTCTGAACCTATTTTTTTGCGTTCTCTATACTCAACTGCCTAGAAACGACTGTAAATGACCCTGTACATGTACTCATTAAATAACATAGAGGCAAGTTCAGGAGCAGTTGACAAAAATGCCCTACTGCTCCTAAACGTCTGTTTAGCAGCAGCAGTGTACATAGAGGCCTAACAGTGAAAATTTGCTGTCCCCTCAAAATAACTCAACACACAGCCATTAATGTCTAGACCGCTGGCAACAAAAGTGAGTACATCCCTAAGTGAAAATGTCCAAATTGGGCCCAAAGTGTCAATATTTTGTGCGGCCACCATTATTTTCCAGCACTGCCTTAACCCTCTTGGGCATCACAGAGCTGGTGGATGTTAGAGACCTTGCGCTCCTCCACCTTCCATTTGAGGATGCCCCACAGATACTCAATAGGGTTTAGGTCTGGAGACATGCTTGGCCAGTCCATCACCTTTACCCTCAGCTTCTTTAACAAGGCAGTGGTCGTCTTGCAGGTTAAAGGATCTGGGGACCCAGGGTTGTCGGGAAGAAGCCTGTGTCCCCATCAATGGGGACAAGGTGCTTTGGTGCGGGCATGAGGCCTGGTATGGTTCAGGAGGGGGGGCACTCTCTAGTCTCCCCTCTTTTCCTGCGGCCTGCCAGGTTGCATGCTTGGATAAGGGTCTGGTATGGATTTTAGGGGGACCCCATGCCATTTTTTTTTTATTTTGGTGCAGGGGTTCCCCTTAAAATCCATACCAGACCTGAAGAGTCTGGTATGGATTTTGAGGGGGACCCTCACGCCATTTTTTTTAATTTTGGCGCGGGGTTCCTCTTAATATCGATACTAGACCTGAAGGGCTGCTCGCTCGCCCCCCCTTCCCTGACCTGCCAGGATACATGCCTGGATAAGGGTCTGGCGAACACCCTGCAAATTCGGGTGTTTGGTGAACAGCCAAACAGGCAAATGTTGGGCCCGAACTCATGCTCAGGCTGAACCGTTCGCCCATCCCTACCTGCTAGTCAAGAACTTACCTGAATTTAGCTAGTGGCTTAGATGAATAGATGTTTTTTGTTGTTTTACACCATGGACTTGCTTGTTCTGCATTGAAACTGTGTTTGCTTCCTTGCTGAATAGAAGTTCAGGACGAACCTGCTTGGACTGTTCATGGGTGTCCCTGTCTCTTGCTTGGTTTACTGCTGCCAGTACCCATTGAGCCTATCCCCTTACAATATAGGGTCTATGTATGTATATGTGTGGGTTAATACTTACCTATCAACTGCATGAATAAGCAGAGAAGAAAGGTGCTGAAGATAGTTGACTTCATTCTTCGCTGTGTCTCAGTTCTTTGGTGGTGTTGAACGTCCAATGCGTTGATGATAATTAAAGTCCTACTCAACTGCTGATATTTATATGTTACTTTATGGTTTAAGGATATTGTTACAGCTTAGCAATTCATTTATACCTGCAATACAGAATGTTTACCTGTACCTATATTAATTTACTCAAGGTAAAGGCTCTGTTGACACTGAAATCGTGGTCCAGTTCCAAATAATTAATCCATAACTAGATAAGAATCATTTAAAGGAAAAGTAAATTGCACTATTTACTTGGAAAGCCCTAAAGCTGAAAAGGAGTGTTTTTCCATCGACAGGCAGTCATGGTAGTTGTCCAAGCTGTTGCATTGCAAAGGTGAGCAAACAGGAGTGTCAAACATAGGATTTCAACATATGGAAAAGAAGCTGTACATCATTCCGTAAATCAGGTACCTTGTCTGCGGAAAGGGAAGACCATATTAAATTGAACACTTACCTAGATTAAAACTCTTTACTCTTTACATTACATTTTTAGACCAGGTTATACTTGGTCACCATTGGGATCTATATCTAACACCAGATACTAAATGGTGGTGGGTATTGTACCTTTGATTAGTGGGTGCCCATACTATGAAAGAAATAATAAGGAATGCTATATAAAGGATATCTGGGGGAGCATCATTTATCTTGGGGAAAGCATTAAAGCGTTTGTTATCCCAACACTCCATAGTCCCGATATGTGCCTGCTGTACCATGCTCTTTTTTTAAAAAGTATCATGTTCTCTTTGTATTGCTTCCTTTATGTAAGATCACCAGTGTTCCTGCCAGTCCCTCTGCTTTCCTATTAAAAAATGACCACACTAAGCAGATGAGCACACTGTGGTCAGTTCTCTAGATGTGCTGGGAACTCACTAATGATCACACTAATCCTGACACGCCCCTACTGCACAGCCATTCACTGGGAAGCTCTGTGTTGCTGAAGCTTCTCCTCCCCCTAGCTCTTATGCTGCGTACACACGATCGGAAATGCCGCCAGAAAATAAAAGGTGAGAGCTTTTCATCGGAAAATGTGACCGTGTGTATGCTCCATTGGACTTTTGCTGGGCAAATTTCTGCCAGCAAAAGATTGAGAGCAGGTTCTCAATGTCATGTCTCTTTCATGTTCCAGTAAGCCCATCCCCCCTACAGTAAGAACACGCTGAGGTAACACTTGACCCCTAGTGTTAACCCATTCCCTGTCAGTGTTTTTTATTGATTAATTGCATTTTTATAGCACTGATCAATGTGATAATGTCACTAATCCCCAAAAAGTGTAATTGGGGCCCAGATTTGTCCGCTGCAATGTTGCAGTCCCGCTAAAAATCGCAGATCACCGCAATTACCAGTAAAAACAATAAAAATAAATAAAAGTCCCTAAATCTATCCCGTAGTTTGTAGATGTGATAACTTTTGCGCAAACTAATCAATATACGCCTATTGGGATTTTTTTTACCAAATATTTGTAGAAGAATATATATCAGCCTAAACTGATGAATACGGATATTTTTTTTGCATATGTATTATAGCAGAATACATTTTTTTCAAAATTGACACTCTTTTTTTGTTTATAGCGCAAAAAATAAAAACCGCAGAGGTGATCAAATACCAGCAAAAGAAAGCTCTATTTGTGGGTAAAAAAAAAAACAGTCAATTTCGTTTGGGTACAACGTTGCATGACCGCGCAATTGTCAGTTAAATTAACGCAGTGCCGTATCGCAAAAAATGGCCTGGTCATTAACCACTTTCAGAACAGACCATTTTGCAGCCTTAAGACCAGAGGTCTTTTTACAATTTGGCACTGCACTGGTTTAACTGGTAATTGCACAGTCATGCAATGTTGTACTCAAACAAAATGTGTGTCCTTTTCTTCCCACAAATAGAGCTTTCTTTTGATGGTATTTGATTGCCTCTGCAATTTTAATTTTTTGCGATATAAATTGAAAATTTTTAAAAAAAAAGGATATTTTCTACTTTTTGTTATAAGAAAAATCCAATAAACTCAATTTTAGTCATACATTTAAGCCAAAATGTATTCAGCCACATGTCTTTGGTAAAAAAATGTCAATAAGTGTATGTTTATTGGTTTGCGCAAAAGTTACAGTGTTTACAAACTAGGGTAAATTTTCTGGAATTTACGCAGCTTTTAGTTTATGACTGCCTATCTCATTTCCTGAGGTGCTAAAATGGCAGGGCAGTACAACCCCCCCCCCCCCCCAAATGACCCCATTTTGGAAAGTAGACACCCTAAGGAAATTGCTAAGAGGCATGTTGAGCCCATTGAATATTTTATTTTTTTGTCCCAAGTGATTGAATAATGACAAAAAATTTTTTTTTTTACAAAGAGTTGTCATAAAAAAAATGATATATTGCTCACACATGACATGGTTATATGTGGAATTGCACCCCAAAATAAATTTTGCTTCTTCTCCTGAGTACGGGGATACCACATGTGTGGGACTTTTTGGGATCTAAACCGTGTGCGGGGCCCCGAAAACCAAGCACCGCCTTCAGGATTTCGAAGGGTGTAAATTTTTGATTTCACTCCTCAATACCTATCACAGTTTTAAAGGCCATAAAATGCGAAGATGGCACAAAACCCAGCCAAATGACCCCATTTTGGAAAGTAGACACCCCAAGCTATTTGCTGAGAGGCATGTTGAGTCCATGGAATATTTTATATTTTGTTGCGGTAACATGCCAAACTTTTTCTTTTTGCACAAAGTTGTCACTAAATGATATATTGCTCACACATGCCATGGGTATGGCATGTGTGCCAACTTTTTCTTTTTGCACAAAGTTGTCACTAAATGATATATTGCTCACACATGCCATGGGTATATGTGGAATTACACCCCAAAATAAATTCTGCTGCTTCTCCTGAGTACAGGGATACCACATGTGTGGGACTTTTTTGGAGCCTAGCCGTGTACGGGGACCCGAAAACCAAGCACCGCCTTCAGGATTTCTAAGGGCTTACATTTTTGATTTCACTCCCCACTACCTATCACAGTTTTGAAGGCCAAAAATGCCAAGATGGCACAAACCTCCCCCCCCCAAATAACCCCATTTTGGAAAGTAGACACCCCAAGCTATTTGCTAAGAGGCATGTTTAGTCCATGGAATATTTAATATTTTGCCACAAGTTATGGGAAAATTACAAACTTTTTTACCACAAAGTTGTCACAAAATTATATATTGCTCAAACATGCCATGGGCATATGTAGAATGACACCCCAAAATACATTTTGCTGCTTCCCCTGAGTACAGGAATACCACATGTGTGGGACTTTTTGGGAGCCTAGCCGCGTACGGGGCCCCGAAAAGCAAGCATCGCCTTCAGGATTTCTAAGGGCTTAAATTTTTGATTTCACGCCTCATTACTATCACAGTTTCGAAGGCCATAAAATGCCAAGATGGTACAAATGACCCCACTTTGGAAAGTAGACACCCCAAGCTATTTGCTCAGAGGCATGGCGAGTATTTTGCAGCTCTCATTTGTTTTTGAAAATGAAGAAAGAAAAGAAAAATATTTCTTTTTTTTTCTTTTTTCAATTTTCAAAACTTTGTGACAAAAAGCGAGATCTGCAAAATACTCACCATACCTCTCAGCAAATAGCTTGGGGTGTCTACTGTCCAAATGGGGTCATTTGGAGGTATTTTGTGCCATCTGGGCATTCCATGGCCTCCAAAACTGTGATAGGCAGTGAGGAGTGAATTCAAAAATTTACACCCTTCGAAATCCTGAAGGCGGTGCTTGGATTTTGGGGCCCCGTACGCGGCTAGGCTCCCAAAAAGTCTCACACATGTGGTAACCCCGTACTCAGGAGAAGCAACAGAATGTATTTTGCAGTGTAATTCCACATATGCCCATGGCATGTTTGAGCAATATATAATTTAGTGACAACTTTGTGCAAAAAAATTTTTTTTTCCCTCAACTTGTGTCAAAATATAAAATATTTCATGGACTCGACATGCCTCTCAGCAAATAGCTTGGGGTGTCTACTTTCCAAAATGGGGTCATTTGGGGGGGGGGGGGGGGTGAACTGTCCTGGCATTTTATGCACAACATTTTGAAGCTTATGTCACACATCACCCACTCTTCTAACCACTTGAAGACAAAGCCCTTTCTGACAATTTTTGTTTACATGAAAAAATATTTTTTTTTTGCAAGAAAATTACTTTGAACCCACAAACATTATATATTTTTTTAAAGCAAAGGCCCTACAAATTAAAATAGCGGGTGTTTATTTATTTTTTTCACTCAGTATTTGCGCAGCGATTTTTCAAACGCATTTTTAAAAAAAAAAAAACACACTTTTTTACATTTTTATGCACTAAAAGATAATCTTAGGCCGAGTACATGGATACCAAACACGAAATGGTTTAAAATTGCGCAGAAACGTGCAGTGGCGACAAACTACATACATTTTTAAAAGCATTACTGCCCTCGATCTGACCTTCGCAGTGATACCTCACATGCATGGTGCAAAAGCTGTTTACATATGACGCCAGACTTTTTTTTTTTTTTTATTCTTTTTTTTTAAACTGTTCCTTTCATTTATATATTTTTTTTGTAATTTTTATTGTTATTTCAGGGAATGTAAATATCCCCTATGATAGCAATAGGTAGTGACAGGTACTCTTTTTTTAAAAAAAATTGGGGTCTATTAGACCCGAGATCTCTCCTCTGCCCTCAAAGCATCTGACCACACCAAGATCGGTGTGATAAAATGCTTTCCCAATTTCCCAATGGCGCTGTTTATATCCGGAAAAATGTAAGTCATGAAATGCTCGTAGCTTCCAGTTTCTTAGGCAATAGAGATGATTGGAGCCATTCTGGTCTCTGATCAGCTCTATGGTCAGCTGGCGGAACCCCCGGGGCAGGAGAGCCAGAGAAAACCATGGAAGACGGTGGGAGGGGGGCATTCCCTGCTTTCCCTCCCACTGCTTGTAAAAGCAGTCTAGAGGCTAATTAGCCACTAGGAAAGTTGACCGCTGGCTAAAAAGAATGATACCAAGATGATACCTAAACCCGCCGGCATCATTCTAGTATAACCACTCAAATTCCAGCAACATACAAGTACGTTGCTGGTCCTTGTTTGGCATATATTGTAATCTTTGTTTTCATGCAGCCTGTGGGCTGAATGAAAAAAAGAGATTGATCGGTGGGTATGCCCACCATTAGAATACCTCCCTTTATCCACCCACTTCTAATGATGGGCATACATGCACCATTTTGTTTTTAACTGTGGTGGTGAAATCACCTCCAACAGCGCTGGAGTTTATGTATCGTGGGAGCAAACGCTGTTGCTGTCAAGATAAATAAATCCGCGCTGCAGCTGAATGGCGTACCTGCTAAGCAAATGATGGGTAACAATAAAACAAAGTAACATTACAGTATAACAGTAAGACATACCATACCTGCAAAGCAAATACACAAAAAAACATAGTAAAAAATAGAATTTTTTTAACGCAACCTGTGCCTAAAATATATACAGTATATGCCGAAGCATGGGGGCATCCTCCCGCAAAAGGTAGGAGCAAATCGCTCCTCCACCCCTGCTGCCTCCATGTTTCGGCATATATGCTCTTTTTTTTAACTGTGGTGGTGAAATCACCTCCGGCAGCACTGGAGTCAAGGCTTTATGTATCGTGGGACAAACGCTGTTGCTGTCAAGGTAAATAACTCCGCGCTGCAGCTGAATGGCGTACCTGCTAAGCAAATTATGGTTAACAATAAAACAAAGTAACATTACAGTATAACAGTAATGCCCCGTACACACGGTCGGAAATTCCGACTACAAAATTCGTCTGATTTCTTCAAACGGATTTTGTCCGACACTGGTGTTGCATAGATTGAGAGTATCGAGAGGAACTCTGGACAGCCGCACACCAGACGAAGATAAAAATTCAATAAATTTATTTAAAAAGCAGGGATCACATCAAATCCAAAAACACGGCAAAGCAAAGAAGGGGGGGCACACAGCTGACGCGTTTCACGCTATATATATAGCACTTACTCATAGCTAAGTAACTCTCGAATGAATGTCATATATATATATGTATCCAGAATATGTGTCACATGATAAGATAATTAGAAAAAGCTGTTGCAAACAGCTGAGACACAGTATTGATTAAATCCCAACATGTGCTGTCGGGCCAACCATTTAGACAGAGAGTTACAGAGTAGAAAAACCAAAAAACTATTATTCTATTATATAGATTGTGTTAAATAATGTACAGTATGGTCAAAAAAATGCATAAATGTGTTGCTATATGCATGTAAGTGTACAAACAAACAAATCAAAACCTAACTAAATAAAAGTATAAAGGTTGTGTGATATGCAGTGAAAGTGAAAAGATGTTATATAAATGATGAGTAGTGAAAAATAATGAGTAAAAATAAAATTAAAATTAAAATAGATGTGAAAAATGGTTGTATGTGAACGAATAAAAAATATATATACATATATGCGAGTGTGTAAATGAAAACACGTAGATGTATGCGTGTATAGTGGTGTGTGTATCCTATTACATAGATTATTGTCCCTATTGTGACTGTGTGGTCCTATCTCGAATCAAACTGAGATAAAAATTAGAAGGATAAAAATCAAGAAGAAACTAATAAAAAAATATATGTAGAAATAACTAAATAACTAAATAACTAAATAACTAATAACTAATAACTAAATTCAAAGTGTATGTGAATTGAACATATGTGTACATCTATATGTGTATAAGCATGGCTAATTATACATTTTCTTTGTAAATACAAAGGTAAATCCTTAAAATGGTTCGCTAAACAGCACATGTAGAGATACATAGAATATACAAAAATTGCAATTACGTCATGATCAAAATACAACATGTACATACAGTATGTTATAAATCATTAATGCATTCAATAAAGGGTATAATACCACCTAAAACATATGAATAATCTAATGTGGTCGCTCATAGTTGTATGATTTTCATGAAGCAAAGGATTAATGGATCATATTTCAACCCTATTTTAAAACAAAATACAAAAGAGTTATAATAAAAGATATATATTATTTATTGGTATAAGAAACCATTATTATAATACTGCCTGATCGGTAGTTTGCACAGGGCACAGCTAACTGTGCCTCGTATTTGGTTTTCTTGGTCATTGTTCCTGGTATTATAGATCTGGCACGAGTGGCTAAAACTTTGTAGGAAATGACAGGTGTAATGAAATCACATGACTAGTCTATCCACAAACACCTGTCAAAAAGTATCCTATTTGAATCAAAAATGCCATAGCCAAGACTTATACATTTGTGCACAAACTGGACTCTAATACAAAGAAAATTAAACTCTCTTGGAATTTCAGTAAAGAAAAAATGGTCTTTCTGGATTTGGAAATCTGGAAGGATAGAGACCATTTTAGGTTGTGTAATTATCTGAAGCCTACGGACCATAATTCTTACATACCCCTGGGGAGTTGCCACCTTAAATCTTGGTTGTGCAACATCCCCAGGGGTCAGTTTGTAAGACTCAGACGTAATTGTACACGAGAGGATGATTTTCTAGTCCAGTCACAATTATTGTCCTCCAGATTTCAGGAGAAAGGCTATAATAAGGAGATACTTGATGGTGAGATCAATAAGGTTCGAGCTTGGACAGGGCAATTTTAGTTGCTGATAAAGTTACGGACACCAGTACAAGTGTAACTAATTTTAAAATGGTACTGAACTACAATGTACAGCATAAAAAGTTTGAGAAACTGGTTGCAAAAAATTGGTCCATATTAAAACAAGAACGAGTTCTAGGACCTCTTTTACCATGATGTCCTGCTTTTATCTATAAGAAAGCCCCCTCCTTACGAGATCGTTTAGCCCCAGGAGTAGAGGATCCTCCTGTTCAAACTGAGAGCAAACTTTTTTCCTTCCTATCCGGTTTCTATGCCTGTGGTCGCTGCACAGCTTGTAAGCATTCTAAATGCAACATCAAAAAGAGGAAATCTTTTACAGCAGCAGCGACTAACAAAGAATATAAAATCGGACAATTGATTACATGCACAACAGTAGGGGTCATATACATGCTTCAGTGTCGATGCGGTCTCCAATACATTGGGAGAACGTCTCGTCCCCTGCATGCTAGGCTCGGAGAACATGTCTATAATATAAAAAGGGCCTAAAAACGCATAATGTTTCTAGACATTTCAAATTAGTTCATGATCAAAATCCTAAAAGTCTGAGTTTTTGGGGCATAGAAAGGGTTATCAAACATTGGCGAGGTGGCAATTTTATACCATAGCTCAGCCGTAGAGAATCCCATTGGATTCATGAAACCAGAGTTCCCACACCTGGTGGCTTGAACGTGGATTTCGATTTAAATTGTTTCATTTCTGACCGGTGATTTGACAATTTTAATTTTGATTAATTTTAATTTTATGGATATTTTTTGGGATATTTTTAATGTTCATAGTTCATGTATTTTATTTTATTTATTTTATTTTATATATAAAAATAGTTTAGGCATGTTATGTTCAGATACAGAGTCTCCTTTCTCTTGATATTTTATATTTTATGTACTTTCGAGGATTTTATATAATAATCTTTATTTAAATATGTTTGTGCCATGTAGTTATATTCTCTGTGAATCTGTATCTGGGGATAGTTGAGATTCATTTCCCAAGGGTAGGAATTTTATTGATAAGAATGTATTTACATTGCACTTTGAGCTTGTTGTTCACTTTAGTATACGCAAATTTACCATGGAGATCATTAGGGACGCAGGGTGCCGTTCGTATTTTTATTATTTTTATTATCCCTCAGAATAGTTTGATCAAAGTTAGATACAATATGGGCATAGTACGTCCGACTATGAATATGCTTTATATCATGTTCTTGAATGTAATGTACCGATGGATATGTTTTCTGTTCCTTTAGATGTTCATACTGCAGCACATTGCGGTTATACAGGTTGACATGGTTACGGCCAAGCACTTGCTCTGATTGGCCAGGTTGGTCAGCTGACGTAGTAGTTAAAGCGGGTGACTTGCGTCATGTCGTCACCGCTGATGAAGTCCCGTCCCCTTGGGACGTAATGCGTAGGGACGGAATACCACATGACTGCAAACGTGATATCACCCGCGTCCTTTACTAACTGATCTCCCTGGATCTCTTCGCAATTTACAAGTGCTTCATCCTTAGCACTGGGGAACAGTGCAACCTTTGTGAGTGTACCTTTTTTATTCATATTAAATGTTTTTAGTTGCAATTGGAGAGCACTAGATTGTCATTACTTTATTACATGTCATACACCGGAGGAGAGCATTGATGATGATGATGATTAATCTGGAAATCTACTCCTGATATCACTCTGCAGTATATTTGACACCAGCACTTGGGCATACCAGTTGTTTTAATTCCCTGCAAGGGACCGCTTTATTGACCTGACTGATTCACTCAGGGGTCCAACGGTTGAGGTGAGCGGCCATTGCTATTAATGGTGGAGGGAGTCATGCAAGTCACCACATTTGATGATTTACTTCACTCAAATCACTGGATTTTTTCTGCACGTCTGTTGGATGCACTAATTTTGATTTTTTTCTTGTGTTGATTTTTTATATACACACAAAACAACGGACTATTTTCTTTGCATATATTTGTGTTTATTTATATTTAGTTTTTATTTTTCATTTGCGCTGTACTGCTTTTTCACATAATATATCTTTGGGATTTGGTAATTTGACCCTCAGTATTCCAGCAGCATTTTAGTTTAGGGTGTGTGGTAATTTTAGCGCTGGTTGATTTACTCTTTTTTTATATTGTATATATGAATTAGCGCTGCTACATTTTTTCCTTAGCAGTAAAGGTAAGAATTTACCTCTACTGCCCAAGTCCAGTCTCACTATTCCTACTACATACAGTATTCCATAAGGCAAAAGGTGAGATCCTCTGTTAATAGTTGGGACAGGAATGACAATTTAAAAAAAAAGTAGAGATCTCCCCCAAGTCAAAGAAAAAGATATGAAAATACATTGATAATTGACCATTCTTCTTCTAAGCATCTATCAACAAGGAGTTTTAGGAGGATTGCCTGTTTAAGTTGTCCTTGTGCATCTCTTTGGCACTTTTTGGTTCCCTCAGAGGATCTTCCCACCCTCAGAGGATGTGTAAATAATTGTTAGCAGTCAAATATTGTGACGTTCCTCCTGAGGCAGAGAAAAAAATAACTTTAGGTGGAACAAGTGACACCCAAGGTTTACCCAAGTTTAAGATTCATTCAGTAATTTCGCCACAGGTATCATTGGCCAGTGGCAGCTGCAACTAACCCATGGGGCCCAAAAGTCCCCTTCTCTCAGGCTTCTAAAAGTTACCATCCTCAGTTTCTCCTGTATAACCAAACAGCCTCATCCCTACAATCACCAGGTCCCCCTGGAATGGCTAACAGCAATAATTGCCCTGTACCAAGATAAACAACAAACACAGCTAAAGAAGCTGAGAGTAAATGTGATGGACTGGCCAAGCATGTCTCCAGATGTAAACCCTATTGAGTATCTGTGGGGCATCCTCAAACGGAAGGTGGAGGAGCGCAAGGCCGCTAACATCCACCAGCTCCGTGATGTCGTCATGGAGGAGTGGAAGAGGACTCCAGGGGCAACCTGTGAAGCTCTGGTGAACTTCATGCCCAAGAGGGTTAAGGCAGTGCTGGAAAATAATGGTGGCCACACAAAATATTGACTCTTTGGGCCCAATTTGGACATTTTCACTTAGGGGTGTACTCACTTTTGTTGCCCATGGTTTAGACATTAATGGCTGTGTGTTGAGTTATTTTGAGGATACAGCAAGCTGTACACTCACTACCTTACATTGCAGCAAAGTTTCATTTCTTCAGTGTTGTCACATGAAAAGATATAATAAAATATTTACAAAAACAGGGGTGTACTCACTTTTGTGAGATAATGTATATCATAATCAAAAAATAGATCCAACACTCTCTAATATGTGTATGTGAAATTAAATAAATGCAGTAAAATAAATACAATAAAAAACACCCCCTTATTATTTAATTTATTTAATTTTATATTTACATATATTAGAGAGTGTTTATGTATGTATTTTTTGATTATGATATGTAATAGGTTGTTCCTATGTGCATCGATTTATATAACTAATGGAAGAGTTATAAATACTTTTTTATATTAATATTAGGTACATAAAAGTACAAATACTTTTCATATGTACATACTTTTATATTTTATATATGCACTTAGAGGGGCAGCAACCATGATTACTAAGAGTGGTATATTGATCTTTTGGTTGGCGCCCTTCATATTGTTTGCATATGTTAATTAAATCAACTTGATATACAGTAAATTATTTAATCAATATCTGTTATTATTTAAACAAAATGTTTCTAGGTCGAATTAATTTGTAATTATAGAGGTACATGGTGGAAGCCACATTTACCTATTAAATATTCAGGGCTTTTTTCCTGCTTTGCATTATATGGGGCTGGCTAACCAAAGAAGAATATTCAGTCCAGACCATTATTATATTGGTGTCAATTACCATTCGAAAAATCCGACAGGTATGTAACAATAATTATATGTGAATAATGACCATGATTGTTAAAAAGTTTGATTATGTATAATAAGTATAAATTTCTTATGAATTTTTTACTGTTCTATTTAGATTTAGACTCCTGAAGAAGCTGTATAATAAATTAGGCGAAACATGTCACGTGGAAGCATACATTTTCACATGAAATGTGATATACATAATTCTTGAATACATTAATTTTATCAGATTGATTTTAACGATGTAAAATGTTGAATTTTTTTAATATTTGTGTCTGCTTGTATGTTTACCCTTAATTTCCCATAATTCTTTGTATTTAAAGAAGAATATATTCACTTTCAAAGTAAAGTTTCACTTTGCAAAGTGAATTTTCATTTAGCATAGGGAGCATTTAGCATGAGGGAATTACTTGCATATGATAATATGACTGATGTCAGTACTTCATTCACTATGCTAAGTGTATGTGGATTTACATTTGCGGACACTGCTTTTTTATTTTTTAATAAAGAAATTGTCTCAGTGTTTTTTTTACTTTTTGACACTTTTTTGGTGAATGGCCATACTCATTCACATGTGGGGGCCGGGATCTGGGGGCCCCCAGGGTAATGGGGCTTCCAGATTCTGATAAGCCCCCTTCCCGCAGACCCCCACAAGCACCAGCCACAGGTGTGGCGATGAGGCCCTTGTCCCCATCAATGTGAGAACAAGGTGCTTTGGGGTGGGAGGCCCAAAGCACACCCCCCCATGTTGAGGTCATGTGGCCTGGTATGGTTTAGGATTTTGGGGGGACCCCACGCTGCTTTTTGAAAAAATAAATTCCAGTAGCCGGGCAACGGCAATTGCAACCACGAGTCATTTTTAAATGTGATTTGACTCGTTTTTTTCTTTAGAAATGTAAGTTTTGATGCAACAGGTTCTATACATGGTACAGATGCACCACTTTACAGGCAGACTAAGGGTACCCCCCCAGGCACTGTATTTATTTTTGCACTTTAACCGGTTTCTGGCTGCCCGCCGCAGTTATACTGCGGCACAATGGCTCCCCTGGGCGAGCCATCGTAGCTGTATGTCGGCCCTTTAAGACGCTTTAGGAGGCACGCGGGCACCCGCAGTGTGTGCCTGGAGTTGATGCGAGTGCCCGGCGGGCGCGATGACCGCTGGCACTCACGATCGTTCGTGACAGAGCGAGAACCGGGATCTGTGTGTGTAAACACAAATCCCCGTTCTCTGAGGGGAGAGGAGACATATTGTGTGTTCATACTAAGTTTGAAAACACGATCTCTCTCCTCCCCTAGTCAGTCCCACCCCTCCCACAGTTAGAACACACCTTGGGAATGCAGTTAATCCCTTGATCTCCCCCTAGTGTTAACCCCTTCCCTGCCAGTGACATTTATACAGTAATCAGTGCATTTTGATAGCACTGATCGCTGATAATTGTCACTGGTCCCAAAAATTTGTCAAAAGTGTTCAATTGTCTGCCGTAATATTGCAATCCTGATAAAAATCACCGCCATTACTAGTAAAAAAATTATAATAATAAAAATGCCATAAATTTATCCCCTATTTGTAGACGCTATAACTTTTGCGCAAACCAATCAATATACGCTTATTGCGATTTTTCTTACCAAAAATATGTAGAAGAATATGTATCTGCTTAAACTGAGGAAAAACATTTTTTTTTTTTTTTTTTTTTTTTAAATGGGAAATTTATTATAGTAAAATGTAAAAGATATTGTGTTTTTTTTCAAAATTGTTGCTTTTCTTTTGTTTATAGCACAAAAAAATAAAAACCGCAGAGATGATCAAATGCCACCAAAAGAAAGCTCTATTTGTGGGAAAAAAAGAACATCAATTTTATTTGGGTACAGCCTCGCAGGACTGTGCAATTGTCAGTTAAAGCGGCGCAGTGCCTTATCGCAAAAAATGGCCTGGTCATTGAGCAGCCAAATCTTCTGGGGCTGAAGTGGTTAAGAATCATTAAAATCCCTGCTCTTACCACCCACCCTGACGGTACCCGCTCGACTTTGACCCAGCCCACCGGGAAACCAGGTGCCGCAATCCATGAACCGACGCTTGCCTGACTGATATGTAAACTGAGGTAGATGACACTGACCTCAGACGTCTCCCCACTGAAGGCAACTGCTTGCCCGCCCTCCCCCCTTGACCTCCTCTATACACCCGATATATCCCCCCTGTACTCCTGTACAGGATCCCCAGAGCCCAAGAACCTACTCACCCTGACACGTTATTGACGGGACCTACACTGATTATTTAAATATGAGACGCGCCAAACTAAAAAGGATCTCACAGCCCCCCAATAGGAACGATTGCAACCTAACTATTGTAAGTAACCCCAACCGACCTAAGGGAAGCCACGACCTAAGGGAACTCCCATCACAGACCCTCCCACATAGGAACGACTGGCTCACGAGCACCCATGTAGGGAAGGGATATTCTCATGTTGTTTTAAATTAATGTTCATTTCTTAGGGGGTTTTTTATCTTATCCTAAAAATGTATGTTTTCCTAAGACCTGACTCTTTGTCCTAAACTTTGCTTTTTCATCCCCCGATCCCGCACCTGGTCTCCCCCCAGTTAGGAGTCTTAGACTCTATATAAGTATGCTCCCTCCCAACGGTGGGTCATTTTGAGAAAAACATGTTACTGTATAAGCCTTCATTGTTTGTATAAATGATATATGACCATATGGTTTCTAGTTCTCCACAGTTCCAACATGACATATCTACGGACAACCCGCCCTGGCGATACCCCGCCAGAGACGACCCATTTTCCCAGGAGACCAGGAACCACTCAACAGCAACCGTCGCATGCCCTACCGGGTAGCAACCCAAGGTAGACAGTAACGCACCAGACATGACCCCTGTGGTATACCCCTCCGGGCACGATCACGGGGATCTCAGACCCCATGCCTGTACCCATCTACGTGACACTCTCGACTTAGCCTACATTACCTAAGGAAACGCAAGGCGTATCAAACTGAATTGGTCCGCACAGTCCCTAACAGACGTGACCACTACCTTAACACCGAAAGCAGCCTCAACCTACATGAGGTAGCATACGTACGAAGAGTACTCCCAAACTTCTACCCTCCCACGTAGAAGTGACCCACACATGGGAACTTAGACCAAAAAGGGGTGCCCATGAGTACGTTAAACTTTAATTTACTATGTTTATGGTTTATGGTTTTTTATAAATGTTTTCGTTCAGAGACCGGGGTCTCGCCTATATCTTTTTGACTTAAACTGTGTTTAGAAATTCACTCTCAGATCCTAGGCTACCTACTTTAACCAGATCGCACAGCTATGTCAATCCTGGTAATAGTCTAGTCTCCTGGCCCAGTTCCTCCGGGTTACGAGATCTAGCCTTCAGATACGCATACTCTGCCCCTAGCGCCCAAACCCCTCCCCCTCCAAACCGTCTTGAGTTGCTAGACAATCTCTCTTTATTCCACGCCACTCAAACTACTTACACCCCACTTAGACCTTCTTATGCGTCCAGAGTCCTCTCTGATGCCGTGCCACCTAGATCCCCAATAGTACCCGTTACCCCACACAGCATCCCCTTGGGATACTAGCTGACCAACCAGCTGTATATTTACAGGTGGAACAAACCCCTTCCTTTTCTTAGGTTTGGATCCACCTCTGGTTGTTTCTCTCACACAGTCTTTGTACAACTTCCCCACCCCCCCCCCCTGTTTTTCTCCCTCTCTCTCTCACTTCTCTCTATTCTCTTCTCCCCCGCCCCCTTCCCTTATTCTCTCCCTCGCCTCTTGCCTCCCCCTCTCCCTACTCCCTTCTCCCTACATTTAACCCTGCATCTCCAAAATCTAGTCTGAAAGCCCTCTTGCCTCACTCCCAATAAGGCAACCTTCCCCCCTATCTCCTCTCCCCCCTCCCCTTTGATCCCCTTACCTCACCCCTCTCTAACCCCCCTCCCCCCTCCATCCCCCACCCCAAGGCATTCTCTCGAGCATACCCGGGGGCCGTCCCCAGTCCCTGACCAACCTCATAACCCCAACCAGAAACATCTAATACCCCCTACATTTCCCCAGAATGCAGTCAGCTCGGAATACCAAACAACCCCCCTCCTTGAGGTGCGTCTCCCTAAACGTGAAGGGCTTAAACATCCCCGAGAAGAGATCTCAGATCCTTACAGAACTGACCAAACACAAAGCCCAATTCCTCTTCCTACAAGAGACCCATTTTAGATCGGATTCCATTCCCACTCTCAGGAACCAAATTTATAGAACTGCACTACACGCCACTAACCCCCAAGCAAAGACCAAAGGGGTGTCGATCCTGATATCTAAACACGCCAACTTCAAACTGAAGGGTTCTTTAATAGACCCAGAGGGCAGGTACATTTTTATCAAAGGCCTCTTCGAAACCAAACCAGTCACACTTGCAAATGTATATTGCCCCAATGAACACCAAGTCTCTTACTTCAGGAAAATATGTGATCTCCTATCCACCTTTCAAGAGGGCATGACCTTACTAGGTGGGGATTTCAATGTCCCACTTAACCCCACCCTAGACACCTCTTCTGGTTCCTCGGCCCTCCCATTCAGAGCGCTGAGACAGATTAAATTACAACTGCAAAACCTTACTCTTCACGACACTTGGCGTACCATGCACCCGATACCAAAGATTATACCTTCTACTCCCCTCCCCATCTAAAGTACTCTCGAATAGACTACTTCTTTCTCTCTCAATCTGACCTGCCCCTTGTAACTAATGCTTCGATAGAACCTATGTTCCTATCCGATCACCATCCTATCAAAATTGATCTCACCTTCCCTGATTCCCCAACTAGGACGAAAACTTGGCGGCTGAACCCCTCGCTTTTAAAAGACCCCGAAACACTAAACCAAATTAGAGACACCATACAAAACTACTTCAACGAGAACTCCACCCCTGACATCACACCCACAACCCTGTGGGAAGCCCATAAATGTGTAGTAAGAGGGAAACTCATTGAGATAGCAACACTAGCAAAAAAGAGGCAACAGGCACTTATCAATTCCCTAGTTGCTAAAATCAGACGTTTAGAATCCCTACACAAGAGATCTATGGCGATAGAGACACTCCAAGAGCTCACGTTATCACGGACCCTTCTCCTAGATGAGCTGGGAAAACGCACTAGAAGGTGCTATGTATTACAACAACGCGTTTTCTACGAACATGGGAATAAAAGCGGGAGACTTCTGGCCCGTACTGTCCACTCGGCCAAAACATCTTCTATTGTCCATCACATCAGGGACAATAAAGGCGCAACCCATTCCAAAAACAAAGACATAGCCATGCAATTTGAAGCCTTTTATTCTAAATTATATAACTTAACCGAAGGAAACTCTCCCTCAAACCCACATGACAGACGTGTCTCCAAAATTAGGGAATATATTAGCTCCTTCTCTCCCAAACCCATCACCTCCCAACAAGCAGAGTCCATAGACATTGACATCTCAGCCGAGGAACTTGCTCTGGCGGTGAAACAGATGAAGCCTGGTAGGAGCCCTGGTCCAGATGGACTACCCCTCATATACTACAAAACTTTCCTAGATCTGCTTTCCCCTAAAATGCTCACGATCTTCAACCACCTAGCCGACCCACACTCTCAGACAGGCAGATTATTGGAAGCTCATATAACAGTCATCCCCAAAGAAGGTAAAGACCCCTCCCAAGTAGCCAACTACAGACCGATATCCCTCCTAAACGTCGATATAAAATTGTACGCCAAAATCCTTGCGAATAGAATAATCCCCTTTCTTCCCACTCTTATCTCCCCCGATCAAGTCGGCTTTATCCCGGGCCGCGAAGCCCGAGATAACACCACTAGAACGCTTAACCTCCATCACTGGCTCACCTCCTCGAAATCTCAGGGTTTCTTGCTTTCCCTTGATGCGGAGAAGGCGTTTGACAGAGTGGCCTGGGACTACATGCGAGAAGTCCTGAGGGGGGTTGGCCTCCCACCTCTCATGTGTTCATACATAGAAGCTCTATACCGCTCCCCTTCAGCAAGAGTTAGAGTCAACGGCCACCTGTCGGACGCCTTCTCCATTTCTAACGGAACCCGACAGGGCTGTCCCCTTTCCCCCCTCATCTTTGTCCTTTCACTCGAACCCCTTCTCAATAGATTGCGCTCAAATCCCGACATCAATGGAATCCAAATTGCAAACAGGGAATTCAAGGTCTCGGCCTTTGCCGACGACATCCTACTGTCTCTTAGAAATCCCCGCACTTCCCTACCCAATCTGCTAGAAGATATAAAAGTATACGGTTCGCTGTCAAACCTCAAAATAAATCATTCTAAATCACACGCCCTCAATATATCCCTACCCACAGGAGAGGTCTCACACTGTAAAGCCTCCTTCCCCTTCATATGGAAGGATGATGAGATAACGTATCCAAATCACTAAAAACCTAAAGGACCTCTACGCGCGAAACTTCCAGTCGACCCTAGTTAAAATTCAAGCTGATCTAAAGGAATGGGCGAATCTTAACGTCTCATGGTTCGGACGGTCTGCTCTCATTAAAATGGTGATACTACCTAAGCTGCTATATCTGATGCAGACCATCCCTATATATCTCCCACCCTCCTTCTTCAAGTCATATAAAAAAGACTGTTCAATATTTGTTTGGAGAAACCGACCCCCACGCATAAAATACACCCGGCTTACGAGATCCAAGACTAGGGGAGGCATCGGTTTACCAGACATCCATCAATACTATTTAGCTTGCCAATTGGCAAGAGTGGTCGACTGGAAGGTTCATAAACGGGAGAAAACATGGGTCCCCCTCGAGAATTCCTTCTCTAGTATTCCATTACATGTCCTACCATGGGTTTCACCCGCCTACTGGCCTCCAAACCTCAGAACGCACCACCTCATTTCCCCTACCCTAACAACTTTCAAGAACCTGACAAGCCCTGCTAATCTGACCTCGCACCCGGGACCTATAACACCCTTACGAGAGAACCCAGAATTCCCCCCGGGGGAATCACGCCTCTTCCTGCTAGACGAATGGCCACATGAAGACATTCTAGTGCACCAACTACTCAATAGAGGCCGAATCCGCCCTCTTGAGGATCTAACCGCTATATCACAGACCCAATCATTCCCTTTCTGGTCCTACAGGCAGATAAGGAATTTCCTCATGACACGAAACCCCCCGACCGCATGCCTGAGGAATCTCACACAATTCAAAACCCTCTGCACCCAGACCTCCCCACAGAGACACGTTATCTCTTTTCTCTACTCAATGTTGCAAGAAGCACCAACCTTTAAACATGTTACCGACATCGCACGCTCGTCGTGGGAGAAGGACTTACAACTGTCCTTGTCTGATGATGAATGGGCAGCAATCTACACGTACGCGCACAAGGGCTCGCTTAATGTAGCACTCCAAGAGAATAGCTA
This sequence comes from Lithobates sylvaticus, assembly GCA_028564925.1. NCBI lineage: Eukaryota > Metazoa > Chordata > Amphibia > Anura > Ranidae > Lithobates > Lithobates sylvaticus. Next base: position 29,378,448 of record CM053035.1, on the reverse strand, counting down.
TAAAATCATCACTAAATGGTATAGGACCCCTGAACGCCTACACAAATTCTCTCCCTCAGTTACAAATAAATGCTGGAGGTGCAACTTAGCGGTTGGCTCGATGCTCCACATTTGGTGGGAATGCGCGCTCATTCAACCATTCTGGATAGAGGTACATTCCTTAATAGAAAAAGTTACAACCTACACCTTAGACTTCAGTCCTGCACAATTCTTACTACACCACTCTTCCCTCTCCAAACGTTCATATTACAAATCACTAGCAATGCACATGGTCAGTGCAGCCAGACTCTGCATTCCAGCACACTGGCGATCCACCACCACCCCTCCCATCAGAGAATGGTTGCACAGAATCTCTAAGATAGAAGAAATGGAGGAATTGATCCACATTTCGCAAGAGAGAGTAGAGAAATTCACCACAACATGGGCGTGTTGGATACACTTTAAATCAACAGAACACTACAAATCCATAATTCCCACGTGACAGAACGGATCCCATAAACCGCTCCCCTGAGACCGTAGATGCCCCCCCCCCCACACACTAGGGGGAACCCTGGGAACTGGTGACGGCCCCCCAACGTGCCCTAACCCCCCACCTGCCCCTCACCCACCCCCCCTCACCCAGACCCCTCCCCCCTCCCCTCTTCTTCTTTCTCCTCCTCTTTACTTTGATCCCCTTCTCCTCCCATACTTTCCCAGAAGACCGGAAAGGTTTTGGTTATTTTCGGTCTTCCCGGATCACATTTTGTAGGGGATCTCCTGACCACAGCCTGTATAAGGTTAAAACCACGCTGGCGCCAGGGCGGGGCCCGTTGAAGATGGCCCCACTGGCGTAACTCCTCTTTCATATGCATTGAAATACCCAAGAATACATAGGTTCCACACCCCCCTTTTCTTATCCCATGCTCCAACCTTGCCCTCACTTAATGCAGCCGCAACCGGATATACTACAAGAACCAATTAGAGGTACCGTTAAATTCATGGTCATGCTTCTATGATGTTTGTAATAACCCTTGAGATCCCCTTTTACCTGCGTATCTATGTACATTTTCAATGCATGTAAAGTGTCTGTTACCTGTTTATCTTACCATTTTCTCAATAAAAACGTTATGGAAAAAAAAAAATCCCTGCTCTTGAAAAAACGATTGTTTTAAAAAAATAAATAATTTGCATCGATATGTGTCCCCCAGAGCAGTACCCAGACCCCCCATACCCCTTTTATGGCCAATTAACTCCATAAACGCCTTCAAAAAGGGCACTTGTTCGGCTCCCATAGGCTTCAATGGGGTTTGCTTGTATAGGTGGACCAAACAAGAATGCCCTCTATCTCCACAACTGTTCGCAATAGCAATAGTTTAGCATTAAGATTTAGGCAGTCCAAGAAATATAAGGGAATTTATTTATGTGAAAAGACGAAGTATATTGGATTATATGCAAATGACATTATATTGTACATGAGGGACTCTCAGAGTACATTAAAAGAAGCTATGAATATAATAGAGGCCTTCAGGGGATACTCCGACTTGAAGATAAATTGGCAGAAAACTGCATGATGCTATTACAAGAGGAAATACAGATGGCGGACGGGTTAGAGTCCTTAATTAAAATAGTGGACACATTCAAGTATTTGGGAATTTATATTTTACCTTACAAGCGAAGAATGCATTGAATGTGAATGTATATCCTTTAACCCCTTCAGCCCCGGAAAATTTGGCTTCTCAATGAGCAGAGCATTTTTTGCGATACAGCACTGCGTCGCTTTAACTGACAATTGCGCGGTCCTGCGACTCTGTACCCAAACAAAATTGATGTCCTTTTTTTCCACAAATAGAGCTTTCTTTTGGTGGTTTTCGATCATCTCTGCGGTTTTTATTTTTTGCGCTATAAACAAAAAAAGAGCGACAATTTTGAAAAAAACACATTATTTTGTACTTTTTGCTATAATAAATAACCCTGATTTTTTTTTTAAAAAGTGAATTTTTTTCTCAGTTTAGGCCAATATATATTCTTCTACATATTTTTCTTTTCAATAGTTTTTATTGAGTTTTTCAAACAGAGAGAAATACAGGAAACATGAATACAGGAAATAGCATCAGTATACAAGAACCATAAATTTGATACCATTCACAGTCAAAGTGGTGAAACCAGGACCTCTAGGTCGAGTCCAAAAGATCGCACTCAAGATGGACGAGCCGACCAAGAGGGGCCACCCCCTCCACCCAGCACCCCCAATGGGAACTAGCTGTACTGGGCAAAGGAGAATAATCCCCCCAAGGCGGGTCGGGCCTCAAGATATTTGTCAACAGATTTAAGGAATACTTCCTCTAAAATATCAAAAAAAAAAAAAATAAAATAAAAAGGGCAATTTAAGTACATAACCCAAGAACGTTGCCTAGTCAGAAGTGTCTAGAATAATTATAAAAGAGCAAACGCCAGTCTATCGAGACACGTAAAATAGTAAAGGCTAACTGGTTGTTAAGTTAGTAAATCAATACTGTAAAGAATCAGTCAGAACAACATGAGGAAGTAGTCCAACACTAGAGATGCAACATGCAATGGATGTAACAGCTCTAAAACATATAAGTAAAACATTACCTGTATTACAGGTTTCCGGGGGTAGTAAAAGAGGAAAGAAAAGACAAGGGGAGAGAAAAAAAGGGGTGAGAAAAGAGGAGAAGGAGCAAGCGTTCGAAAGTGCGAAACTCCTTCACCGACGGCACCCGACATAAGGCTAGTCAATGGTTGGTAATGATATGTATCTGATCCAGGGATCCCAGATAGCATCATGTTTAGCGGTGGAGTCAAGAAGAATGCTAACTGTCTTCTCCTGGGCCATTATCCAGGAAATTTTTCTCTTAACCAGGAGGAGAGAAACAGTTGGTGTTTTCCAAGCCCGAGCTATCGTGAGTTTAGTTCCAAGGAGCATGAACATAATGAGCCTTTGGGTCAGACGAGGAGTATTTGGACAAGGAAAATTTAATAGGGCAAGGTGAGGAGATTTATGGATCGGTAAATCCATAATTTTCCTAATAATGTTAAATATTCTATTCCAGAGAGATCTAATCTTAGGACAGTCCCACCAGACATGTAGCATAGACCCCACATGTCCGCAGTTACGGAAACACAAAGGAGAAGCAGTCGGTAAATTTTGGAGAGTTTCAGGGGGACCATGTATCACCTCATGAGGACTTTCAGGTTAGCTTCAATCAGTGTAATGTTTAAAATCCCCCTTTTTTTTTTTTATAAATTGTGTTTTTATTAAAAATTTCAAAATTACAGAAAATGTAGTGTCATAAATGGCATATTCAAATTCAGACAACAAAGAAACATGAAGTTCACACATGTGAACCGCCTAAAAACAACAAAGAATAACACATGTACGGGTTGTCAATGATGTGAGTATAGTCTAATGTTGTAAGAATACATCTAATTTAAACAAGTACCATCATCCATCATGCTTGAGAAGACAGGGGGTAATTGGATCAAACAGCGCAGGTGCTGAATCTGCGTATAGTGGTCCGATAACCCACAAGAGATAGGGGAAGGGGGTTGGACTATCTCGGTACTGGTGAGTAATATAAACAGGGACTGATATACAGGTGTTTAGAAAAACATATAATTTTTAATAAAAAAAAAACAGATTACATGATAGACACTAAAAAGCGTTCAATTACATAAAAACAAACAAGCACAATAATTCCTCCTTTATAGTCATCAAACTTAACCAAAGAATGCAGGCCTAGGCCCGTAAGCTTGACGTCTGTTTGAGCGTAGGGAGGAGATGTCTCGACCGGTTTCGCAGCATAAGCTGCTTCTTCAGGAGATAGCTCTAAAATAAATATTGTTGTTCAGTATATTAAGTATAAACAGCATTGGTACAAAGGAATTACAATATGAAAAAATAGGGTGCGTCAGCTCACCAGTGCATATGGAGAGAGGTATCCAACGAGCCCGATAGTGCCTTACCCGGCAGATATGGGGGCGTGGCTACATGGACTAAGCAATAACAATAGAAGGGAATGCATGATTGTAAGTATATTAGTTAATAAATTAACATCACCACCAGTGATGGATTTGTGGGATAAGTGTGCATAAAGTTTAAAGTTCCCCCAAGTATAACAGTGAAAGGAAAGAAGAAAGAGGGGAACATGGGAAGAGAAGTGAAGGAAAAGAAGGGGGAAAAGAAGGGGGAAGGGAAAAAAGGAAGGGGGGAAAAAAGTGGGTGAGTGGTGAATGGGGGGGGGGGGGGGGGAGGGGGGGTTTGGGGGGGGAAAAAGGGGGGGGGGGGGGAAGGGGGGGAAACGACGAGGAGGGGAAGAATGTACGGGTTGAATTAAAGTACATACAACTTACAACGTATGGGAATAAGGCAAACACAATACAAGTCAGTATACAATTCAGGGAATTCAGGGAAGCACATAGAACATTGAGAATTCACTGGGGTGTTATATCAGGTAAAGAGGAATGGATGGTACGGCCAATCAAAGTGTGGTATCAGGTAGGGGAGTGCCATATTCAGACATGTCCCAAAGATCCCATATTTTTTTAAATTGGGGGATACAATCGTGGACAGAAGCTGTCATGTATTCCATCCTGCGGATATCTGTTATGAGTTGAAGGAGTCTAGATTTGGGAGGGGTAGATGTGGAAAGCCAGCAAAGGGGGATTAGTCGCCTGGCAGCCAACAAAAAGTAGGTCACCAAGCGGTTGCCCTGTTTTGTGATACCTGGGAAGGGGAGGCCTAGCAAATAGTGAATGGGATCAAGCGGCAGAGATACATCTATTACCTTCTGTATTAGCTCCATTACTTCCTGCCAGAGAGGTTGGATCAGGGGGCATTGCCAAAAAATATGGTATAGGGAACCAACTGAGAGTCCACAGTGCCAACAATGGGCCGGGGTCGAGGGGTCATATTTATGGATGACTTCAGGGGTTTTGTACCAGGACATAAGAATTTTTATAGATGTTTCCCTCTGAGTGACACATTTGGAGGATTTAAAAATAGAGGACCAGATTCTATCCCATTTTTGGAGGCTGATAGGTCTTTCCAGTAAGATTGCCCATTTTTTCATGTATAGGTGAGTAGTCTCGGACATAGGGACTGACTCTTGGAGGATAAGATGAATGGAGGAGACTAGGTGGAGTTGATGGGGACCTTGAGCGCAGAGTGATTCAAAGGGGGTGGGACTATCCAGAGTTAGGGTAGGAGAATAGGTTTGGAAAAGATGTCTAATTTGTAGGTAGAAATAAAACATTTTGGAGGGGATTGCGTATTTCTCTTGCAAGATATCAAATGTGTGCAGGTGTCTAGATACAGGATTGACTAAATTACGCAGTTGGAAGACAGAAGCGTTAACCCAAGGGAGAATATGTCCCAGGGATAAACTGTCTGGAATGGATGGATTAAATAAAATGTTCAAAAGGGGGGGGGGGGGGCATGGGGATGAGAGGGGATAGGACTTGCAACATTTTTGCCATATAGACAGAGAGAAGTTCATAGGGGCAGTACATTGGCGTTTAAAAATAGAGTTAGTTTGTAGCAAATCTGACCAGATTAGGGAACATGGGTGAACCGGATATAGAACACCTTTCTCTATGTCTGACCAGTGGTTAGGAGCCTGTAAACTGGACCAGGAAACAACGGTCCTAAGGTGAGTGGCGTAATAGTATTTTATAACATCCGGTGCACCCAGCCCTCCACGGGTTTTTTGCGAGAGAATACTACCGAGGCTGCTATACGGTGAGCCTTATTGTTCCAAATGAACTTTAAGAAGGCCCTCTGCACAGCTTTAAGCTGTGAGAGGGGGATGGCTACAGGAAGGGTTTCAAAATGATAGAGCAGTCTAGGCAGAATAGACATTTTGAGAACGTTCACCCTGCCCAGAAGGGAGATAGGATATTTGGACCATGTCTGTAGTGTTTTATTGATATCTGCAATCAGGGGGGGGGGGGGAGTTTTCAGAGTATAGTGTGGAATATGTTGACGTAAGACGTATCCCCAAGTATTTGAGGGATGTAGAGCACCATCTATAGGGATAAGAGGACGTCAGTTGGGAGAGGAGAGGTGGAGGGATATGGATAGGGAGGGCTTCAGTTTTTGAGGTATTGACCTTATAGCCTGAAATAGCACCAAAGGAAGAGAGAAGGCTGTGTAAGGAGGGTAAGGAAATTAGAGGTTGCGTAACAGTGACCAAAATGTCGTCTGCAAATAAAGATAGTTTGTATTCCCTCTGTCGCATTACCACCCCATGAACACTGGGTTGTAGGCGGATAGATTCGGCCAGGGGTTCCAGGCATAGTATAAACAGTAATGGAGAGAGGGGGCATCCCTGCCTCGTGCCATTATGCATGGGGAAGCAAGGCGACAGAAAGGAGGACATTTGAACCTGTGCAGATACTTGTGAATACAGAGCTTTTAGTGCACTAATAAAGGGGCCCCTGAGGCCATACCTATCGAGGGTAGCGAACATATATGGCCAACTCAACCTATCAAAGGCTTTCTGTGCATCAAGACTCAGAACCAGGGCTGGGAGAGAGTTTCTGTCTAATAGGTCAATAAGATCTATGGTGCGTCGGGTATTGTCCCCCGCATGTCTGGATGGGACAAACCCCACCTGATCTCTGTTGATGAGCTTAGGAATAAATTTGGACAGTCTGGATGCTAGAATTTTAGTAAATATTTTGTAGTCTGAATTTAACAGAGCAATGGGCCTATAATTATCTGGAAGGGAGGGGTCTTTCCCAGGTTTGGGAATCACAGATATGTAGGAATGTGTGAACTGCGAGTAAGGGGGTTGGCCTTTAAGGAGGGAGCTATAAAGGGATAGAAGATGAGGGGACAATATGTCTATAAAGGTTTTGTAGTAGGAGTAAGGAAGGCCGTCAGGGCCGGGGGATTTATGCAAAGGGAGGCCTTTAATGATGTTGTAAAGTTCCTCGGTAGAGATAGGAGCATTGAGGTCAATGAGGTCTGTAGAGGAGAGAGTCGGGAGCCTGAGGTCAGCAAAAAAAGTTTCAAAGTTATCTTGTGAAAAATTAAAGTGATTTTCGGGTGACAAGCAATTATAGAGTTTTTTGTAGAAATCGCCAAAAGTTTTAGACATTTCACGGGGACAGTAGGTTTTAGTGCCGTCTGTTTTAACAAGGAAGTCAGGGAAGGAGTTAGAGGGCCGAGGGCGGAGTTTATTAACCAACATTCTATGGGGCTTATTCGAGAATTCGTACAATTTCTGTTTAGACCATAGTAGGGCTTTCGCTGTTTTGTTGAAATGTATAGTTTTAATTTGTTCCCTCAATAGTACTACTGTGCGAAGCCTCGACACCGTGGGATTTCTCAACAACTGAGTCTCCGCAGACCCCAAGTCAGATGTCAGCGTCTGCAGGAGCCGAGATCTGTCTTTTTTCAATCGAGAACCTTCTGCGATACATACCCCACGAAAGACAGCCTTATGGGCTTCCCACAGTGTCGAGGGTTCTGGGACAGAGCCTTCGTTTAGCAAAATATAATCCTTCAGACTGGAAGCCAAAGAGATACGCGTGGGTTCCGATCGCAGGAGATGATCATTGAGGCGCCAATGACATGTCCTAGGATGGGGTTGGGATAGTAAAACATCTAGGGTTATAGGTGCATGATCAGACCATGTGATGGGATTGACAGTGTAGGGAATGAGAGGAGCTGAAATGAGAAAATGATCTAATCTAGAGTACATTTTATGGGCCGTAGAGTAGAAGGTAAATTGTTTGGTCGTTGGGTGTTTGATCCTCCAAGAGTCAAATAATTTATGCGATCTAGTGCATTTGCGGAAGGCGTTGGCTTGGGAAGCAGATTTCTGGGAGAGATTGGCACCTGAGACACTTTGTCTGTCTCTTGTAGGGGACATGACCAAGTTGAAATCACCGCCCACTATAGTGAAGGGCTGTGGATGGTATTGAGGGGAATCGAGAACTTCGTTCAGGAAGGCTATCTGCCCACTGTTGGGGGCGTAGACATTGACCAGAGTAAAGGAAGAGGACATATAGTCGCAGTCCAGGATAATGTATCTACCGTGTGGATCTGTAAATGAACTTTTAACCCTTATTGGGCAAGATTTCTTGATTAAGATAGCCACTCCTGCCTTGCCTGAAGGGTCCGAGGCAAGATAGGATGTAGGGTAGAGTTTAGATGCAAATTTAAACGATCCGCCGGTGCGGAAGTGGGTCTCCTGAACCATGACTATATCCGCCCCTGAGGATCTGAATTCCTTAAGGGCGATCCAACGTTTCCGAATGGAATTCAGACCCTTAACATTATATGATAAGAGTTTTAAAGCCATGGGTACTGTGGACAATAAGGCACATGGCGTTTAAGACCTATAAAACTACATACATTGTTTCCGACTCTATGAGTAAGTTGCATAGGACAAACATAGAAATACCAGGAGTAGTTAAAACCAAAAAACATGATCAGGAAATAGTTTTCCTTATAAGCTGGCACAGACCTGTGATAAAGGGGGGGAGAAGGGTGAGTAGACCTCTTAGGGCTGTATTGACTTGTAACCCAAAAATTTGAACATTTCAACCACTTGCTTGTGGTTTCAGTAAGAACAGAAAAATAAATGAAAAACAAGAACAAAAAAGAAAAAAACATTAGCATAAAGCCTGGGACAAATTCATGTCTCAGGAGGCCCGAGACAACGTCACGGGCCAAGAGGGGACGCATGACGACCAGTAACCAGGGGTACTGGAGAGAGAGCAGGAAAACCGACCGTTCTCCTTACAGCAAAAAATAAAAGAAAAAGTGCAAACATCTGAAATGATAACGGTGCAAAATATCAAGGCGCTAAACATGTTTCACCACATGGGGATGTGAAAACAACTGAAACAAAAATAGAATCCATTGCCTCAGGGTGAGACATGTAAACAAACCTGAAGTCCAGGGCACAATATGAGTGTTCATCATGGACTTTTAGAAGGTGGGGAAGAAGCTGGACATCTTACAAGATACGTGTCATCATGGAGGTTGCTTGGAGAACCGAGGGCGCTGAGGGGTAGAAAGGTGCTTTTTGGATTGATTTCGGACCGGGGTCCAGGTGCGACTTGGCGTGGTAGGGAAAGGGCGAGTTGGCACTTGAGTAGGTTGAGGGTCCTCATCAGGTAGTGGAGGGAGTGCAAGACTTTTAATGAAGGCGTCACCTTCTTGGAGATCTCGCATGCTGTGCAGGACACCATCCTTAGAGACGACAAGGTGAAAGGGGAAGCCCCATAAGTATGGTACCCGGTGTTGTTGGAGGTGGGCTGTGATTGGGCGCAGATTTCTTCTCTTGGCTAGGGTTATGGGTGAAAGGTCACTGAAAATCTGCAGCTTAGCACCCTTGTAGGATATTTGCGATTTGTTGCGTGCAGCCGAGCTCAGGGCCTCCTTGCTGTCGTAATAATGGAAACGTACGATGACATCCCTGGGCCTAGCTCCAGCCGGAGGTTTTCGGCCCAGGGAACGGTGGGCCCTATCAAGGCGCCAGTCCACATCCACAACTGCTGGAGCAAGGGAATTAAAGAGACCCAGGAGATAGGAACGTAATGAGGAGTCACCAACCGTTTCAGGGATACCACGGAACCTAAGGTTCTGGCGTCTTTCGCGGTTCTCAAGGTCTTCTTGCTGTAGTTGCAATTGGGTCATGGATTGTTTAAGATGGTGATTCTCTTCTTCTATCGTTTGCACATAGTTCACCATATCGTCAAACTTATACTCTAAAGCATCAGTGCGCTCACCTATCTGATCAATTTCCCCCCTCAGTTTTGTAGATATCTTGCTCACCTCTGCCACAATGTTCCTGGTGATCTGCTGGAGCAGAATTTGCAGCTTAGCGTCCAGTTTGGCATCCAGGATGTCTGGGGTTAACAACCCTTGTGAAGCAGGCAGGGGGTGATCCGGGATAGGATCAGGGGTGTTACTACGTTCCTCGGTCCCCATGAGAGGATCCATCGTAACAAACGGATCGGCGGCGGTACTCGAGGCCGCGGATTGCGGCCTAGTAATGAAGCGGTCCATGCTTGATCCCGCCCACGGGCCAAACAGAGGGTTATACGAGTGCTGCTGCTGGCCAACCTTTCCCATGTGGCGCTGGGGTATCAGGGTAGTGTAAATGGCTTACCCCCGAAGCTTTTGAAGCGAATTGAGCGGTGCGGGGGCCTCGGAGAACGGACGGGTCCCGGAGCTTACTCAGCAGACGTCCGCCATGTCAGGAAGCCGCGCATGCGCCTTAAAATCCCCTTTGAGGCTGCCGTAGAAGCTCTATGCCATTCTGCAACGCTCCAAGTATGTTGTAAATCATTTTCCCAGTCTCTCATGTAGAGTGTTTTGGTATTGGCTTGAGCAAGTGATTGGTAAATTACTGAAATCCCGCCCTTCTGCTCCTCATTCTGACCACACCACCTTTCATAATCCGTGACCGCAAGAGAGTGCAAGTTGGGAAGTCGAAGGGACTGGATAAAGTGAGCAATTTGTCTGTAACGGAATTGTTCCGTGTTGGGCATGTTAAGTTTGCTAACACAATGAGCCCTAGAAAGGGGGCCCGTGGTGTTAGCGAAGTGTCCTATCCTATACATCCCCTTATCCAACCACCACTGGAAAGCTGTTATGTCCATTCCCGGAGGAAATAGAGGATTTCTGAATAAGTGGGATAGCGGGTGCCAATGGGATACTAACTGAGGATTGGATTTGAGAGAGTCCCACAATGTGAGCGAGTGGGATAGTGTAGGAACCATGACAGCAGGTGTAGATCTGGCTGAGGACCAGAGAATATAATCCAGAGTATACTGAGGAATGGCTTGTCGTTCCATATGCACCCAATCTGGAAGAGCATATTTGGAGTAGATAGTGGATAGTTGTGAGAGTTGAGCCGCCTGGTAATACCAGAGTAGGTTGGGAACCCCAACACCCCCTTGAGTACGGTGCCTATGAAGGGTACCCTTAGCCAACCTATGTCCCTTTGATCCCCAAATAAATTGTATAATTTTAGATTGGAATTTTCGTAGGTGATCTTTTGGAATGGGTATGGGCAGTGATATAAACAAATAAACACTGGGGCTATCATGGCTGGGCAGGATAAATTCAGTGAAAATGACCCTACTTCTGCAGGGAAGTAGGGTCATTTTCACTGAATTTATCCTGCCCAGCCATGATAGCCCCAGTGTATCCCATTGTTTTAAATCTGCTGCAAGTTTATGATAGAGTGGGGGAAAGTTTGCCTTATAAAGATTGTCTATAGAGGCCGTGAGGTTGATCCCCAGGTAAGGGAGTAAAGATTCACCCCAACCAAATTTAAAATTATCCTTGAGCTGAGATACTAGGGGATCCGGTAAATTGACGTTCAGAGCCAAGGACTTAGAGAAATTAACCGTAAGGCCGGAAACTTTGCCAAAGTCATCGAGAACCCTACATAAATTTGGTAGAGAAGCAAGTGGGGATGTGACGAAGAGCAATACGTCATCTGCGAAAAGAGCACACTTGTGGGTTTGCTGGCCACAGCGTACTCCATGTATATCGGGATTATCCCGAATGGCGATAGCAAGAGTCTCGATGACCATGGCAAAGATCAATGGAGATAGAGGGCAGCCCTGCCTAGTGCCATTAAAGATCTGAAAAGGCTGGGAATAATGACCCTGTAATTTGATTTGTGCAAACGGTGAGGAATACAGGGCCCCAATCAAATTCATAAAGGAGTTACCAAAACCCCATCTTTGTAGAATGGGAAATAGGAAGGACCAGGAGACAGAGTCAAAGGCCTTCATTAAATCCAATGAAAGAATAAAACCCTGTTGTGGAGGACCGTTATCCCAGCCAGATTGAAGGATCGAAATCACATCTATGGCTCTTCTGATCTGGTCTGGACCCTGTCTTCCAGGGATAAATCCCACTTGGTCCTTGTGTACATATAGGCTAATAAAGGAAGAGATTCTGTTTGCGAGGATTTTCGTTAAGATTTTAAGATCATTATTGATTAAAGATATGGGGCGATAGTTTGCTATGGTGTCCTTGCCAGGTTTAACTGGTGTCCTTGCCAGGTTTGGGTAAAACCGTGATAAAGGCTGAATTTAGAGAAGTGTCCAGAGGCGAGCCTGTTCGGAGTTGGTTAAAGAATCTCGCCAGGTAGGGGGATAGTAGTGGGGTAAAATGTTTATAGTATGGGGTTGAAAAGCCATCTGGCCCTGGGGCAGAGTTATTTTTAAGATTATGGATGACGTGTGAAATCTCATCCGATGTGATAGGATCCTCAAGGCTGTCCCTATGATGTGTTTGGAGTTTGGGGATCTGCAGAGAGTTGAGGTAGGAGTCTATAAAGTTAGACGAAGGTTCCGTCGTACTTTTACTGTATAACGAACGGTAGAAATCATGGAAGGCTTCCATGATCTTCTGGGGGTTTTGTGTAAGGGAACCATTGTGAAGACGTATCTTCGGCAGAGTGCGTGCCCTAATCATAGGAGTAATTCTGCGTGAGAGCATGGTCCCCAACTTGTCCTTTTGGTGATAAAACCTCCCACCATCCCACCTGAGGCTTTTTTCAGCTATGGCTGTGAGTGCTAAGTTAAGTGCTGTACGTGCAGTTTCAAGGTTAGCCTTAGAGCTAGAAGATGGGTTACGCTTATGTTGTTTGCTTAGACAAGCAAAATCATTTTCTAGGCGTCCTCTTTCTAGTTTACGAGCCTTGTGTATCCTGGAGGAAAGTTGGATAAGTTTACCACGGATAAAGGTTTTGTGGGCAGCCCACAGTGTTGTGGCAGAGATATTATCAATATCATTAAGCAGGAAATATTCACGAATATCTTTTTCAAGCTCACTAACATGTGCGGGATTACTAAGAATAGAGGCATTCAGTCTCCAATGAAACTCACGTTGGTGAGTCGGTGGTTTATGTAAAGTCAGAATAAGGATAGAGTGGTCCGACCAGACAGAGTCCCTGATGATAACTTTTCTTAGCATCGGAGCGTGTTTTTGTAGAATAAAGAAATGGTCAATTCTAGCATATGTGTTATGGGGGTTGGAGTAATGTGTATAGTCCCGGGATCCAGGGTTAGATTCCCTCCAGGCATCAATCAAGCCCTGATGGAACAACTGTCTGGCTATGTCCAGGCTCTGTCTGGTGGGACGCACGCCATCCCTACCCGGGGGTCGAGACTTATCTTTACCTGCTTTAAATGCAATGTTGGAGTCACCTCCATAGAGAACCGTGCCCTCCAATCTTGGGGCCAGAGTGCTGAAAAGAGATTGAAAAAATTTGGATTGGCCTCGATTAGGCGCGTAGTATGAGATCAGGGAGTATAGTTGGTTATCAATGAGACCTTTCACCAGAATAAACCTGCCCTCAGGGTCCTTGTGTTCCGAAACAAGTGAGAATTAGGTGTTCCGGGAAAAAAATATTCCTACCCCTTTGGTTTTAGTGTCAGAGTTAGCAAGATAGAATGTAGGGAACTTGGAGTGAATAAAGGAGGGGGCATAGGATTTTGGGAAATGAGTTTCCTGAAGGAATAAAACGTCAATCTTGCGGTCATGGTAGTATTGAAATATTTTACGACGTTTGACAGGGGAGTTAATTCCCTGAACGTTGTGTGAGGCAAAGCGCACGTCTTGTGTAGTAGTGGTGTGGTCAGCCATAGAGCATTATCGGGTGCGATGCCAGAAGGTCCCAATCACTTACCTGTCCTTGGGGAGGCGGTCCATGTAAATCATCCATCCGAGAGGCCGAGAACACAAATATCCGGAAGCCGTCAGTGAAGGAGATCGCACTTGCCACTGAAAGAAATGAAAGGTTAGAAAAGGGCGAAAAAGAGAAAAGGAGGATAGAGGAAAAGAAAACACAAAGAGAGATCCAAGAATATGGTGAGATGATGTTCACCATATTCCGTGGTATAAACACGGTATCCCCCACCAGTGGGGGAAATCCCAACCAGAAGCAGGAGAAAATTCCGGCTTCAAGGGTAGGATGAGGTGCATGGCTACCGCTCCAAACACGGCGCCCTCTGTAATAATGGTACAACAAATATAAGAATGAAATGTAGGTACACTCCCCCCTCCAAATATAAGCTATTGACACATCAGATAATAAACATTAAAATAAAGTAGAGGCGAGTAAGGGGGTTAAAAAAAATAAAAAAAAATTTGCGGGGTCAGTCACGGTAACACCAAAACCAAAAAAAATAATAATTGTTACGCCAAGGAACCCAGTAGACTGATTTCAGTGAAAAGGTAAGTCTGGGTTACCTCAAAAAATAAATAAATAAAAATAAAAAAAAAAAAAAAAAAAAAAGGGTTTATTGTAAAAATTCGTGGTAGGCAATAGAGCCTAAGGGGCCAGCCGTTCCCCAGATCCCCGTAAGGGGTTATGAAAGTGGAAAAGAGTACGAGAGTTTAGTTCAGGTATTAGCAGAATCCTTGCTCTTCTTGAATTTCGGCTTTTGCCACGCCGGGGTGAGAGGGCTCGGAGGAGGAGGTCGTTTGGTCATGTTGGAGGATGAGGATTGCATCGGTGAAGTTGGTTCAGTAGGCAAGAGTCCGATTTTCTTCAGTAAGAGTTCCCCTTCCGCCAATGTAGAGAATCTGTATGGTTTGCCATTAAATTCAAATTTCAGGCTCAGGGGGAAGAGCCACCAATATTTGATGTTTTTCTGTTGTAAAACTGTGAGGAGAGGTTTGAGTGCCCGCCGTCTTTGTATAGTATAGGGGGAGATGTCAGCGTATACTTGCACGGAATGTCCCAAAACTTGTATTTGTGGAATTGAGCGAGCTTTCCTCATGACTTCTTCCTTGGTATTGTAGAAGTGGGGTTTCACCACTATGTCACGTGGTAGACCATCCGAACGCTCGGGCCCCAGAGCTCTATGGGCCCGGTCAAGCTCCAAATTTTGGGTACTAATGTCAGGAATCAAGTTTTTGATCAAAGTATGTACTGCTCCCGTGACGTCAGTGTACTGCTCCCGTGACGTCAGTGATATTCTCGGGAAGACCTCTGATCCGGAAGTTTAGCCTTCTGGACCTATTTTCGAGGTCATCAATTTTGGCAACGGCTTCCTCAAGCTGACCATGAAGTTCCTGATAACGATCGGTGTTCTGATTGACGCGATCAATTGTGGCATCTAATTTATCTTCAATATGCTCAATGCGTGAGCCTAACATGTGAAGATCTGCTTTAATATCAGAGGTGATATCTGAGGTAATCTTGGCTGCTGTTTGAGCAAGTCCCCTGTCAAACATTTCAGCAAATCTTGTAAACAACATAGAGATGTCTTGGGGATGTGAGGTAAACAGGCTTGGGCCTAGTTTCTGCAGTGCAGGCCCCTGTGAGGGAGGAACTGTGAGTGGCATATTCATATCCTCTAATGTGTGATGGATTAGAGAGATAGTGGATGCTGGGGATTGTGGTTCCACAAAGGAGGGGAGAGTCTGAGCATCGCCACATACCTCTGCCAGAAGCGCTGTTCTCCAGGGGGAGGAAGCTGCTGTGCCTGTGTAATCCTGAGGCGGCTGCTCCGCCGCCATTTTAGTTAATAGAGCCGCTTCTCCCAGGGATGTAATTGTGCCTGTAGGGTGCCGATCTGCCGGCGAAAAGTGTCCCCAATTGTGCCTGAGGGTTCTGCAGGCTGTCCGGTCTGTGTGCCAGGCTATTAGGAGGAGTGTACCTGCCGAGGAGGGCGCCGATGTTTCGGAGCGGGACGGAGCTCTGTGACTAGGCGTTCATCTCACAGAGCGCCGCGCATGCGCCTCTTCTACATATTTTTATGACAATAACTTGCATATAAGCCTTTAAAATTAGCACTTTTGATTTTTCATGTTATAGTGTCCCATAGACTTTAACGGTGTCCCGGCGGCTTTCGAATTTGCCGCGAACACCGCATCATTTTCGCTGTTCTGCGAACAGGCGAACACCTGATGTTCGAGTCGAACGCACGTTTGACTCGAACATTGGGATCATCCCTAAATGGAAGTCCTAGTTGGAGGACAGGATGTATGTATATAAGGAAATGTAATGGATATATATATATATATATACAGATTTAAAAAAAAAAATCCCTTTTTAAAAAATAAATAAAGAGTAATTAAAAAAAAAAGAATTTCACAAAACGTTTTCATCTTTAGGGCTAAGCAAACACAGCAAACACATGTGTACTTTATTGGGAGTTCACCCATTGCCGGATCCAGATTATTGGACTTGATCCAAATTCAATGCAAATATTATTTTTAAACATTTGCATTTATTTATTACTGTTCTGCAATAGTTTATTATACAAACACTACCACAAAATGTATTTATGATCTCATAAAATTTTGACCATCACATATATACCAGCATTTGAGGAGAACATAAATCCCTTGAGGAGCATCAGAAGATCACCAACATCCAAGACATTTAGAAACAATACAAATGAAGACGGTTGCCGTTGTCGTGTTAATTTTCTGCTTTGGTCTTTCTACAGGTAAGTAGCCTATTGAACTTACATAATACAAGCCTCTATTACGCTTAGACATCCCATAAATTAATCTTGTTTTATTTTTTTTTCATTCAACCAGCAAGTTGAACAATAAAAAAAAAGACTCAATTCCCCCATCCACACATTTGAGGTAGATGGGGAAATCCAACCCACTAAATTGTATTCTGACAGCTGATGAGACTTCCCCACTGTCAGAATACATTGATCAGCGCTGCTGGCTATAGAGGACATTTTCCAACAGGGCGGTCTCCCGATCAACTTCTGTACTACTACCTTGCCCATACATTAATTGAATCTCCATTGGTCCCTGCTGAACTGGCCACATTTCAATCCATGTATGGCTGGCTTTGTTCCAAACAACTGAAAAAGATAGATCTTGACAGGGGTATTTTAAGCCATCTCAGACCCCCAATAGACAGTTCTTACAGACCATATATATGTATATACTTATTGCCATTAGTAAACTTTTTGTAGTTTTGGATACAGTAGGGAAGTATTAAAACCCCTACTAAGTTACTTTTTGCTGTCTGTGTCCAGCTGGGGACAGTTGGCAACAGTGTTGCCAAGCTACCAGATTAAAATTTACTGACACAACACCCAAAATTTACTGGCACTGCCAAGTTTTTACTGGCATATCTAACAGTTACAAAATGACAGTTTCAAGTGCACATTTCTGTATTTAGGCTACAAACAAGTACAATATGCAATTAGCAAAGTGATTTAAGGTAGATATTAAGGCAAAAACATATTTCTTATTTTATTTTTGATATAGTAAATACGTAGCTCAGGGACAGAAATTGTGTGGGCAAGAAATTAGAATGGGCACCTGAAATTGACTCTCACAGTTACACTGAAAGCAGTGTGCAGCAGCACAGATGATGATGGCACCTCACCAACATGATACGTCCCCTCCTGGCATGGAGAGTCACAGTGACCCACTCTCTCCATGCCAGGTGGTCCCTTCAGTCCACTTCCTCCTGTTCCGCAGACTTGCCCATGAGGCTCCGGCTGCTCCATTCCTTTGCATCATGACTTCATGTGACACACTGCTGGCACAGGCCGAACACACTGTAGCAAGCACTTGGATGGTTTCGGCCAAGCCTCGCAGCCATATTATTTACTGGCAACCTTTTTCTTTCACTGGCATTTACTGGCAGGAGAAAACTGCCCATTTTTACTGGCTGTCAGTAAAAATACTGGCGGTTGGCAACACTGGTTGTCAATAGAACATTTGTCTCTATTGCCAGATTTCCCCTCACCACTTGCTCTCCTGACAACTCCATACTTTTGGATTTTCCCTCGCTTTCCATGCCATTGACAATGGTCACCAGGACAAGCAGAGGGGTAAAGCTCCCCAGTGGAGACACAGATTACAATAAAAAGTTGGTATAGGATCTAACATTTCCCAACCTTATACAAAGCTACAAAGAAATATGCATGAAAACCCCAGATCATTTTTTTAAATAGTTAGACATCATGCCTCTCTGTATACAGTTTTCTTGAGCAAATGCTGTTTTTGTAATTCTGTTGAAAAAGTCTTATCTGAAGATCCTGCCAGTAACAGCACTTACAGTTGCAGCCTAACAAGTTGCATTGTTAGCAGTAGCATTGTCAGCTTGTCATGGGTGATACGTTGTTTCGCCATTGGGCTACCTATCAAGTGTATTACATAGACATCCCAACAGCCAAAGCATGGCAGACTCCCAATGCTGCTTCTAGTTGGGAATGGTAGCTTAGGGCTTCAGCCTCCAACAGAAAGTGTTGTGACTGACAGGATCCCATGGTAAAACAGATTCACAAAAATTGTATGTATACAGTAAGCTGTGATGCTAAAGCTACTGAATGATAGATTTAGGGTTTACATGCATTGATGTGTTACCATATAGCAGATTGTCCACTGGATGGTTTACAGCAATGGACAGGATAACATGTAGCATCCTGTACTACAGGAAGGACAAAACTTGTGTTTAACTGATTGATTAGAACTGATTACAGTGGAACCTTGGTTAAAGAGGAACGCGGCTAACGAGCGTTTTGAAAGATGAGCAACTTTTTTTTTCTAATTCTGCTTCGGTTTGCGAGTATTGAAACAAGCAGAATTCAAGCTAATGGCGTGTGTAGTACCGCATTTGGCCAGAGGTGCGGGGGCGCCGGTGACACTCGGAATGGTTTGGAGCCGTTCGAAAATACTCGGAATCACTTGGAAATACTCAGAAACACTCGGAAATGGTTTGGAGCCATTCGAAAATACTCTGAATCACTTGGAAATACTCAGAAACACTCGGAAATACTCAGTTCCCGAGTGTTTCTGAGCCTTTCTGAGTTCAGCCGAGCTGTTCCCGAGTATTTCCGAGGCTCTCCGGCGCCCCCCACCTCGGGCCACATGCGGTCTTGTATGCGATAGAAGTCAATCCGCAACAAATTTTCTTTGTTTCCATTAACTTCTATGGGGAAACTCGTTTTGATATGCGAGTGCTTTGGATTACAAGCATTCTCCTGGAACGGATTATGCTCTTAATCCAAGGCTCCACTGTATTATTATTATTATACATTTTTTTATGTTTTTTTTTTTTTTTTTTAGTTGAAACCATAAAATGCTATGAGTGCCGTCAACCTAATGCTAAATTTTGCAAGGGTGAAGAAGTTGAATGCCCAGATGGCAGCTCTTGTATGACTGTCTCTTCAACTGCTGGAATTAGTAAGTGATCATCTTCCATCCTTCTGTAGATGTGTAAATGTTTTTGTTTTTTTTAAGTTGTAATGAACGTATTAAATCACCTGCAAATAACTTCAATGCACAATAATAACATTTAGAATCCATGCAGCCTCCTAAAAAAATGTTTTTGTAAAAATTATAACATAAACAGATTTAAAGCCAACTTCAAATACTCATTGATGTTAATGATGTTTTAATGAATACAGAACTGCATTATTTGTGTTTTTTTTTTTGTTTTTTTTTTTAATCCTCCTGTATTTTGGCTTTGAATTGTACAATGTTAGAAATATTTTGATATTTAAAATTATTTTTGTTTACAGATCACACCTACTATTCCATTCAGAAACGCTGCTCTATGAATATGAAATGCAATCGTAGCATGTATGCCTATACTAATGACGACGTTTACTTTGAATTGTCAATTGATTGCTGTGATGGAGATCTTTGCAACAATGGCGGTCATATTAGTAAGTATAATTTATGTGTGTGTTTCGTGTTTGATACCCAAATTTGTCACAGTTTGAAACAATGAAATGCATTTTACATACATCAATGTCTAACTCATACGTGCTTCATGTTCCAAAAAAGTGGACAAAATGTAAAAAAAAAATAAGATTTGTTATTTTATAAGGAACATCCTGAAATGTTAATTGTGGCTAACCACATTTAACTTTTCGCTTTCTCCTAAAAATGAACAGTACACTTCCTGTGCCAATGCTCCCCTGTGAATTAATCCAAATAGCTATACATCTGCAGTGCAAGATCTAAGGCATTGCTGCCTCGGACTGCTAGCTTTAGGATCGGGAGTGTGAATTTATTATGTCACTACTATGTTGCTCACTGTTGTTGTCTTTGCCGGAGAGAAAGCTGTACCTGAGGACCTACAGTGCTAAGATTTGCCTGCTTCTTCTTCATTCATTCTGTGTCATTGAGGGAGGGAAGGAAGGGGAAAGTTCTGACATGAGGAAGCAAAGCCCTGCCTCTACCAAAATGTCCAACTCCACATACACTATATTACTAAAAGTATTTACACGCACATGAACTTTAATGGCATCCCAGTCTTACTCTGTAGGGTTCAATATTGAGTTGGCCCACCCTTTGCTGCTATAACAGTCCCAACTCTTCTGGGAAGGCTGTCCAGAAGCTTTAGGAGTGTGTCTACGGGAATGTTTGAGCATTCTTCCAGAAGCGCATTTGTGAGGTCAGGCGTTTGTGATGTTTTATGATGTTTTATGAGACGGCCTGGCTCAAAGTCTCCGCTCTACTTCATCCTAAAGGTGTTCTATCGGATTGAGAAGTCAGTTGTGCAGGCCAGTCAATTTCCTCCACCGCAAACTCGCTCATCCATATGTTTATGGACTTTGCTTTGTGCTTAAAGTGAAACAATAAAAATGGAAAATTCCTTTAAATATAGTACCTGGGAGGTCCCCTTAGTCTGCATGTTAAGTGGTGCTTCTGTGCTGTACAAAACTGACATTTATAGAGAAAAAAAAAATGACATTTAGGCAAGGTTCACACTGGTACGACACAATAGTCAGATGACTGTGGACCTTTACTTTGCCCTGTGACTTCATGTCCGACTCCCATCCGACTTCAATGAACGGGATCCGAATTTGATCCCAAAAATAGCAGGCTCTTTTAGTCTGGTATGAATCTTGAGGAGGAACCCCATGACAATTTTTTTTTTAAATGGCATAGAGTCCCCCCCAAGACCATACCTTCGGTCTGGTATGGATTTTAAGGGAAACCCCCCCTCCCACACCAAAAAACTGCCAAAACTCCCCCAAAATTCATACCAGACCCTTATCCGAGCACACAGCCCGGCAGGTCAGGACGGGGGGGGGGGACAAGTGAGCAACCCCCTCAGACCATACCAGGCCACATGCCCTCATTATGGGGGGGGGGGTGGATGCTTTGGGGTGGGGGGCTCTCTCCCAAAAAAAAGGGAATACACAGCACTGTATATGGCACTATATGTTAGGTAATGCTGTGTTAAACATTGCACTACACTAACTCACTACACTCACACTACAGGTATACTCCCACACTATACTAGCACTACACTAACACTCTACACTCATAGTCACAATAAGTGAACACACTAACTCACTAGTAGCAAATTGAGCCCCGCTCTATCTATCCTATCTAGGAACCTTTTATAGTGTGGGGTGGGACTTTGAACTGTGATTTGAGAAAGTTATCATCAATTTAACCAATCAGGGCTATGATAGTGCTCTGTGCCCTAATTGACAAACCCTTGCACCTGACAGGTGCAAGGCTTCATCCACTTAGGCCCCTAGAATGCACTGTGCACTGTGAAGTGTACAGTGCATTGTGGGACACTCGGCGGGTGAACAACCCACTGAGCTCCCTGCAAATTCAGGTGTTCATCGAATGGGCAAACAGGTGAGCAAAAGTTCGGCCCGAACATCACTTGTTTGCCCAACACTACACACCACCATATGATAGTTGGACTCTTACCCACCAACTTATTCCTGACTCTCTCCAGTGAGCTTCAGTAGACCCATATTGATCCCT
This sequence comes from Lithobates sylvaticus, assembly GCA_028564925.1. Taxonomy (NCBI): domain Eukaryota; kingdom Metazoa; phylum Chordata; class Amphibia; order Anura; family Ranidae; genus Lithobates; species Lithobates sylvaticus. The sequence continues at coordinate 29,356,736 of CM053035.1, read as the reverse complement.
GGACTGAAACTTGCAATTAGCCCCCCCCCCCCCCCAGGTAAGCCTAGCTGGGACCTCGGTGTCTTCCTATTGGATTCTTCTAGGGGTCTTCCCCAGGGGTCACTGGGTCTCCTCCAGCAGGGTTGGACCCAGGAATTCTACTGCTACTGTTCAGGCCTCAGACCATTAATGAGCTCTCTATCACCACCTTCTGGGCACACTCCCCAGGGATTGGCTGTAGTCCAGAAAAAATATTCAGGCTGCTTGCTCTGTTCTTCCTCCCACTATGCTTCTAGAATCCTTTAAAAGACAGGGAAAAGTAACGGAGCAGCAGCCTGCGAGATTCTGAACAGTCCTAATTAATCAACCCCTGCTCTTCTGATTACAGTGGATTCAACTAAATTTACCTAGCAGCTCATTCAACGTCTAGGTGGGTGAACACTCTTCTGTACTACTAATGCCTCATCCACTATGTGATTGAGATGGGCAAATGCAAACGCGTCTCTAGTCCTTCCTAGGTGGCATCCATGGCTTTCTTCATAAATACAGGGGAGGTTTGAGTGTAGCGACCCTAGGACAAGGAGTATGTAATTCTAAGGATTACCAAGGGAAAAAGGCTTGAAAAAAGGAAAACTAATGCAACGTGCACATTTATGCTCGGTTCACAGTAGAACCCGCTGCGGATCGCACAGGAGCGCTGTGCGTCCCTGTTCCCCATTTCAGGGACAAATCAGGGCCGAATCTGTGCCTGAATTCGGCCCTGAAATGGAGCCAAAGATACACAGCGTTTCTCTGCAGTGCACTCTGCAGCCGCAATGGAGATATGTGAACCGGCTCCATAGGGAACCAGTCACATTCACCTGCTATGCGAATTAGATGAGGGGAAACCCGCATCTAATATACATAGGTGTGAACCCGGCCTTACAGTCTGCAATATATTACCTATGTATTATAATGAAACCTTTTTTATTTATTATTATATTTTACACCTTTATCATATAGTTAAAAATAAAACCTACGACTACAATGGGCCTGAATGTCCAGCTTGTGTTTTCATATGATACCTTGGAGGTGTGTGAGCCTGTTACCACTACAATCTGCAGAGCCAAGACTGACCATTGTAACTTTTTCGCTGGATATCTCGAAAAACCAGGTAGGTTTTCTTGCATTGTGGGGGCGGTTTTTGCATATGATTCAAGCTATTTGCTTCCTTTGTTTACTAAAATGAAATGAGAAGGAACATGAAACTAAACACTGGGTAGGCAATCACATCCCTTGGTTCTGATTGGATGATGTATGGAGAATTACATGTGATGCAAGGAAGTATCTCACCACTTCGTTAGATTTGACAGCTCAGATTACAAGCATAATATACAGAACCAATCAGAGCGGCTCCGTACCTTGTGATCACCTTAATTGCCATTCACAGCAATAACAAATGTAAACACCCTAGTGTTTAGATTTCAGAGCCCTCCCCTTCTTTTCGCAATGGAGGAATGAGAGGAAGTGAAGTAAGGAGGGACACTTAAGGCAGTTGCATTCTCCTTGCACATTTTTACCTACAGGTAAGCCTATAATAAAGCTTACCTGTAGCTAAAATGAATATCTCCTAAACTTCAGCAGCGCATGCACTCTGAAGGTCCGGCGGATGCTGTCGGAAAATCAGAGCTCCTTGCTGGAACGGAGGACTCCCACGAATGCGCGGGAGTGACGTCATTGCGGTTCCGGCCACTCACAGCGCCAGAGTCACGAACACGGAAGAAACGCAGAGGCAACATGCCAGCTCCCTCAGAGGTGACCGGGATTTACAGTGTGCAGAATGCAGACATGTGCTTTTTACAGGGTACAGAATGCAGACATGTGCTATTTACAGGGTGCAGAATGCAGACATGTGCTATTTACAGGGTGCAGAATGCAGACGTGCTATTTACAGGGTGCAGAATGCAGACATGTGCTATTTACAGGGTGCAGAATGCAGACATGTGCTATTTACAGGGTGCAGAATGCAGACATGTGCTATTTACAGGGTGCAGAATGCACACATGTGCGATTTACAATGTGCAGAATGCAAACATGTGTGATTTACAGGGTGCAGAATGCAGACATGTGCAATTTACAATGTGCAGAATGCAGACATGTGCTATTTACAGTGTGCAGAATGCAGACAATAATGACACATAATCACCTGATAAATGCCTATTTAGAGTCCTTCATTACTAACAGTGTAGTAATAAAGGACTTTCATTTGGGTACAGTGTTGCATGACCACGCAATTGTCATTCAAAATGTTACAGCTCTGAAAATTGAAAATTGTTCAGTCCTGCTGAACTGATGGCCTATCTCATTTCTTGAGGCCCTAAAATGCCAGAACAGTACAAATACCCACCAAATGACCCCTTTTTGGAAAGTAGACAGTCCAAAGTATTTAGTAAGAGGCATGGTGAATTTTTTGAAGTTGTACATTTTTTTTTACAGTTTTTTGGAAAATGAAGAAATGTAATAATATTTTTATTCACAAAGTTGTCATTTTTACAATCTAGTCATATTTCTCATACTATTTCTCATACTTGCAATTACACCCCAAAACACATTCTGCTATGCCTACTGAGCATGGGAATACCACAGATAGCATAGATTGGTCTGAAATCCAAGGAGCACCTTTAGGCATTACAGGGGCATAAATTATGCATAAATTACTTTTTAGAGAAGAGAATGAGGTGAAGTTATTATTATCTATGAAATTTGTGAGGGATGTCAGGTTATTGTTAGTCCACCATGAAAAGTTATCTATATCATTATTATAGGGAAATTTTGGGTCTCCAATGAACGAGGCGTGTGGGGGAGAATTAGATATAAGGTTGAATTTTTTACTATATAGTTTCCATAAATGGTATGATTGTGAGACTATTTGATTGAGGGCATCAATGGTGTGGTTCGCTATCTTGTTACCCCATAATATGCCTGAGATGGAAAAGGGTTTGATGGAATCTCTTTCAAATCTGACCCATGGAATTTTGGGATTGAGAATATGCCATTGTGCCATTTGAGACCACCTAGCTGATAGGTAGTATAGCCAAAAATCTGGGAGGCCAAGAATTCCTAACACTGAGTTTCATAAATTCCTGCAGATCAGACATTTTTTTAACACATATTTTCAAACAACATTAAGCCCCATACACACGGTCGGACTTTTTCATCAATTTGGTCCGATCGGACGGAAGGTTGTTGGAAAAATCAGACCGTGTGTATGCACCATCGGACAGTGTTCGTCGGTTTGTCCGTCGGACAAAGTCTTATCTCCTGCTGGAAAGATTTGCCGTCAACCCGGTCCGATCACACCAAATCCGAGCGTGTGTACGCTTGTCCGACGGACAAAGTGCTACGCATGCTCAGAAGAAATTCTGTGACGGAAGCGCTCGGTCAGGTAAAACTACCTTTCCTAATCGACACAGCACATTCGTCACGCTGCAATGTTAAAATGTCTTTAATGCAGCGCATTCTCTTTTTCTTTACAATGCAACAAGAATGACATCTTTTAGCTGCTCCTATTCACCCGCACTTCTCACAAACTTACTTCTTTATTACTTTGCACCATTTATACACTACATGTTTATTTTTACTCTGAACGGAAAAGAATCTTTTTTATTTTTTTACCATGATTTGTCTTTTTTTTTTTTTTTGGGGGGGAATACATATTTGAATGTTTTTTTTTTTTTTTTTTTTTGGAGGGGGGTTGTGTGTCTCAAATTACCAAAAACACATTATTTACATTTGTATTTCTTGCTTAAATTTACTAGGAGGTTGTTTGTTGTTGTTGCCCCTTGTTAATTCTACTTTAGGATTAGTGAAATGTACCAGCCTACTCAAAGAAAAACTGTCATTGTAGCAAAGTAAAACACAATAGTCAATGATTATTTCAAATCCAAAAAACCTTTATTTAGGTCACACCAACAAACCAAAGAGGAACGCAGCCATGGTGAAACTTGGGGAATTTGCAAAGCCTTGGCCCCCCACGGCAACCATCATTGTTCAAGCGTAGAAAATTGGGGGCCTGAGGAGTACGTATATTAAGGGGAGTGCAATCTGGTCGTGAAGTCCAAAGTATCCGGAACTGCAGCAGATGCCATCTAGGTCCCCAGGCTCTGGTACTACGAGAGGCTCCATCTTCTCTCAGACCAGACTGATTGCAGGTCGTCACTCTCAGGTCTTCCTTCCACGCTTCCTTGCACGCTGTGGCTGTCGTGCTGGTGGGGTGGCAGAAGGAGGAGGAGGAGGAGGAGGAGGTGGAGCATGGTAGCTATGGCAAACATGTGTGACTGGGGTCATCTCCCCAGCCCTACCCTTATTTAGGACATGGAGGATGAGCCCCTCACACATGTTGCGTTGCCTCACCTCCATACCCATCATTTTTGTGACAACCACCGAGCCAAAGGTCTCCTCGTCGGCGGGTGTGGCATGTAGGGAGTCTGAAGCCTCTCTTATCATCCGGAGCGCTGACTGTGCCGCATAACCCCCCCTTCTCGCCCTTTTGTACGGAGGGCGGAGGGGAGGGGTTTGGGTGTCAGTCAGGCTCCGAGGCCTAGCCCCCTCTTGGCTGCCACTACCCAGCTGGTGGCTGCCACTAACCCCTGCCTCCTCCTGACTGCCACCTTCCACAGCCACCTCCTGGCTGAGGTCTTCCTGTGTAGGAAAAAGGGACATAGTTTCAGTTATTTGTTCATCAAACACACACAATTCTCATCTAGTGACTGTTGCAAAATGTTTACAAATAGAAAACCATACAATTCTCAGCCCAGCAGTTTAGATTCTGGCCCCAAATGTCTCCAACACCACTGTCTGTTGATATGTCAAACACGTTAGGAACTAAGCAATTGGCGATCCTGAATTAAGTGAACATCATTCATTATTCCCCTAAATGGTAGCAAAACTACTATACCTGGAACAAGCTGGGCTCCTCCACCTCTTCCAGACTGGAAGGCCCAGGTTGCTCCTCGGAAGCCTCATCAGGGGTGGGCTGTGCGCAAGGAAGCGTGGAAGGAGGAGTTGAGGTTGGCTCCGTGACATCAGCCTGGTCCTTCAGAAAATGGAGACTCTGATAGTACCAGAGCTTGGGGACATAGACCTCATCTGCTGAAGTTGCAGTTTCCTCAGACTTCACGACCTTCTTCCTCTCCCTGATATACGCACTCCTCAGGCTGCCAATTTTCTTTCTAATATCATCAACAGTTGCCGTGGGGAACCTTGGCTTGACAAATTCCACAAGTTCCTCCAGGGCTGCGTGCCTCTTTGGTTTGTTGGTGTAATGTGGGTGTATACCCTGCCACAATATGGGAAAATCCCTGTATTTGGCAATGAAGAGGGGGAGAAAACTCATGTCGTTGAATCCCTTCATATCAATCTCTGCAAGACACAACAACACACAAAACCCTCAAAATTATGTCAGGCTAAACTCTCCTAATCTTCTCCATAAAGAAGCCTCAAGTTCAAATCAGTCTAGGCTAGTTATGTACCAACGTTAAATTGTACCTTCGTTTGTAGCGATCGTCTCGTGTGAGTTTTCTCTCCCCTCGTCTCCCAGATCGTGGCTACGACACAGGCGTGTGACGTTTTATATACACTGCGCATGCTTCAAACTCCGCCCGCCCCTGACGATCTTTCTCGTCTATTCCCCACCCCTTCTCTTTACGGCGTAGTGGGGAGAGCACATGGCGGGGACACAGCAGGTGCGCCACAAATATCCCACCAACGAGGAGGAGGACGAGGAAAGTCCGGAGGCAGAAACGTCCCGATCCCGGAACCTGAAATTCAAGGCCTCCAATATGTCATTTGGAGAAATGTTGGAGATGGTGGACATATTAAAGAGGAGCGACTATGATGGGAAGTATGGGCCTTACCTCAACCCCAATGTCCGCAAGGCCAAGATCATGTCTAAAGTTGTGAGAAGGCTGTACAATAATTTTGGGGTACAACGATCCAAGGAGCAACTCAGGAAACGCTGGTCAGACCTGAAACTGAGGGAGGCCGATCAGTACAGAAAGATCAAGAGAATTCTTCAAAAAAGTAAGTAGTTGTGTTTTGTGTTTGATTTCTTGCTTGCATACTGCTCCATTGTGTTTTGATTTTTACCAAGTTGTACATTCCAAAATGGCCACTTTCAGGTTCGTCTGTGCATTCGATCGTACTCAGCCTCGATCTTTCTGCCACTGTCATGGTCGTGTGTGTGTGCATTCGATCGTACGCAACCTCGATCGTTCGGCCACTTATAATACGATGTTTGGTGTTTTTTTGGGGAAAGGAAGTTTGTTCTCACTAGAAATGTCATCAAGAATGTAAAGCCAATTTATTCAATGTAAAGGAGAGGTCACTCAGTAGCTGTTTACCCATCTGGACTCTAGAGCACTAGTGCTGGGACACCCAAACCCCCTTTTTATTATGCTTTTCCACACATGTGCTCCAGTGGATACTAGAGGGGGGTCTCCATCACACAAACTTCTACCAAAAAGCTAGTCAGTTTAGCACCTTTACAAAGTGACTTCATTCATGTAGTTGACATTTGTAACTGGCCAAACTAAAATAGTGTCCGTCACTTTCAAGCAATGTTTGTCATTTCCTATTTCTGCCCTCAATAGCTTGTGTTGCTAAATCTTCCTTTTGGACATTCTCATAGGGGAGCGAAAACTTGGGCCGTCTGAGGAAACCCCCAAACCAACACCTACCAAAAAAGGGGAAAGAGCAGAAGCAGAGGAGGAGGAGGAGGAGGAAGGAGAGATCATCGAACTTGGAGAAATTGTCACCACAACAGGTGAGTGTGGGAGAACACAGCTACTGGTAAGCTAATCCATGTATGGCTGCCTCATTTCCAACACCCCATTTTTGTTTGTTTGTGGTTTTTAGGTGACGTGGATGTTGTGGAAGAAAAATCGCACTTTACCACAGAGAGTGCCCACGTACTCATCGGAGAGATAATGGTCTGCAATAGAGATCTAGATTACATAAAGCAAAACATCAATGATGTTCAACAAAAATTGAAGAACATCATTGATGTTTTAGGAAAAATATGAAAAAGCAACAAGTAATTTACACACATTTGTGCCAGCTTCTGAACACATTTGCAACTTAAAAACTGTCTGAAATTTGGAACATGCACACATTGTGTCCACATGTGCTAGCTCCCATCATGGTGGGTGAATGGCAACGTTTTTTTGGGGGTGCAAACACTTTACGAACTACGAAAGTGGTTGTGGTGAAGGGGTTGCACCCCCAAAAAACGTCCATTCATCCCCATGATGGAAAATGGCACTTTTGAAGCTTCTAGGCATGTGTTTTACCATCTAATGACCATTTTCATAACCAAATTGTGTGCATGTTCCAAATTTCCACTTTTCGGGGGTGACCCCCCCATGTGATGAAGGCAAGATCAAACACACTTTGAACATATAGTCATGTCTGATCTTGTCTTCACTTTACAAAGTTGAACTTTCCTACTTCATAGGTTCTGCTTAGCTCCATGCCTGGTTTTACAAATTGCGTAATCTTTGTAAATAATGTTGTAAATAACCAAGATGTTGTCAGTTTTGGCGTGAAGATTGTAAACGCACTTGTGAATGTTTTCCAAGTAAACTTTTTTATTTTTCCAAATGTGTGGCTTCCTTATTTAAATAAAACAATGCATTATGTATGTAAAATGTAAAGGATATGGGGGGCAATGGGTGTTATTTACTAAAGGCAAATCCACTTTGCACTGCAATTTCCTTTCCCAGGGAACTTTTTCAATGCACTTGTAGAGCATAGCGGATTTGACTTATGTAAATGACACCCACAGTGCTTTGTACGAAAACACGGAGCACAGCATTTTGGAGAATACACACATGTCAGACCTGGTGCTGAAAAGGAGTATTTTGGGTGTCAGTTATGCAGGAGAAACCTTCTCTAGACCAAAGATTAGGTAGCAAACACACATGAGAATAATCTTTTTGGGAAGAAGAGACTGTTACCTCCTTTTGCCCAGAAAGTGCATTACCACTGTCGAAGGCAAAGGGAAAAAATGACAAAGTAAAATAAGCTAAAAAGAAGACTGAAATGACAAGAAATCAGAGGTTGGTTAAAATATCAGATTTATTAAAAAATGCCTCTCACACATCGTCAGGCAGAGCAATGGCCCCCCTACCCACAAAGTATTCCATATATTGGTCCCGGACCACGCGGGCATTGAGAGGGGGCAAGCCTGGACGTGCCACTCGAAGGGCTGTGAGGTCCGCATTTGGAGGGCCCTCCACATCTGGGCCAACGGGCACCACATAGTTCCTGTTATGTCTTTTGAGGAAGTTGTGCAATATGCAACAGGCAAGAACTATGTGGTTCAGTTTGTATTCCGCCAAGTTAAATGCCGTCAGGAACAGGCGGAAGCGGCTGGCCAGGATGCCAAAAGCGTTCTCCACCACTCTTCTGGCTCTGGACAGCCTGTAGTTGAAGACCCTCTGGTCCGGGGTGAGGGTCCTCATCGGGAACGGCCTCATCACATGGGGAGTCAGCGCAAACGCTTCATCTGCGACAAAGACGAAGGGGAGTCCTTCGGCATTCTCCTCTGGAGGTGGCAAGCACAGACTGCCACTTTGGAGACGCCAGTAGAACTCCGTGTGCGTAATGGCCCCACCATCCGATATCCGGCCGTTCATCCCCACGTCCACATACATAAACTCGTATGTTGCCGACACCACCGCCAACATCACTACACTATTAAACCCTTTATAATTATAATAGTAGGACCCCGAGTTGGGCGGTGGGACGATGCGGACGTGTTTCCCATCAATTGCCCCTCCGCAGTTAGGAAAGTCCCAACGGCTGGCAAAGTGGGAGGCCACAGTCTGCCATTCCTGTGGCGTGGAAGGGAACTGTGGAGTGAAACAAGAAAAAAAAATTAGTCACTTTGCACCTAAACATTGCAAGCAGATTAGACAATCAACATCTTGGAACAAGAGCATTGTATAAAATTGGAGGCTGGAAAGTATTTACACAGAAAAGTAGAGGCTCCCCTTCACAGATTACTCACCCCCCCATCAATCCCCCCACTTCTGATGGGACATTGGCAATAACTATGGTTTTGGGGGGGGGGGGGGGGTGGTGGACAGGTAACCCTCTGCACTTCATTGATTGGCAAATGGCTCAATAATGTGGCCTAGTTTGGCCAGACCCTCTGTACTTAACACTATTGGCAGGCCACAGGAAAGATCAAATAACATCCCCCCCCCCCCCCCCCCCCCCCAAAAAAGGCAGGCACAGTGTGACATTATTAAATTACCAAGCAAGCTAATAGGAGGGAAAGAAGACAAAAAATTAGGAAATGGAATGTATGGAGGCAGCCCCTTGCACTACATGCTTTGCTGAATTCATCCCTAAAGATGCGCACTATAAAGAGGTAGGTATATAGTGTGTATTGACCTTGGGAAAGCCAGCAGATAAAGGATTGGTACCATCTGACAGAGCAGTTGGGGGAGGGGGTTCCTAATGAGTTTGCCCCCCCCCCCCCCACCAAAAGAACAAAAAAAGGGGGCTCTACATGAAGTAAACCACACAGCAAACATTTGTGCATATTTTAGGGGGTGTTTTGGGGCAAACAATACTATGCAGCAGACAAAAGACATTGCTTAAGTGACTAGGCCATAGGTGTCTATTGGGGCAGAAGAGCATGCTGGTGAGGTAAGTGAAGGGAAAAATGCATGAAGGAGAAAAGGGGCACAGCATATTAGAACATATTGCAATCATGGTAATTAGGGAAGGAGGTCAAAAATACAAGTCATTAGCAAACAGAGCATACATAGAAGGGAATAGTAAAGTAGAAATGTTACCTTAATATAGTCCTCCTGCAGGACCTGAATGATGGCAGAACAGGTCTCTGGAATAATGATTCCCAGGGCCTGGGGAGAGATACCTGAAGAGAACTTCAAATCCTGAAGACTTCTCCCTGTCGCCAAGTACCTCAACGTGGCAACAAGCCTCTGCTCCGGAGTAATGGCTTGTCTTATGCAGGTATCCTGCCGGCTGATAAAGGGGGTCAGCAAAGCCAAAAGACGGTGAAAATCGGGGTCCGTCATCCTGAGAAAGTTCCTGAAATCATCAGGATTATTCTCCCGGATCTCACGAAGCAAAGGCATGTGCGAGAACTGGTCACGCTGAAGCAACCAATTCTTGGTCCACATACTCCTCATCACTCTGTTCATGGACGGGTCTTGGGTCAAAGCTAAAAGCCCGACACCAATTCCGCGTACAGCACGAACTCGGCGACGAGTACGCACGGGAAACATCGCTCAGAAGGTCACAAAAGGTCGGCTGGTCAGAACGGACAAACAGAAAGCACCGATAAACAGCAAGGCCTGAAAGAACGAAGTGAATACCAGCAACGAGCAGACAATAAGCAGTGCAAATCAAAGCGTCCTATATCAAGATATAGGCCGCAATGACCAACAAATGCGAACTGACTACACGCACTAATAAACAGATACGCACGACAAGCACAAACTGAAGAGCAGTAACGATCTGAGTCAGAAAACTGAGAAGCGCGAATCTTAAGTCACCAAACTTCCACTAACTCTCGATAAACACGGGATCAGCAGAAGGAGCCCAACGGGTGCCTGACGTGGTGCTGAACTTCCCTTTTGTAATCTCGTGGACGACGACTTACGTCACGACGTTCTTCCGGACCGGATATTCCGACAACGTAGTCCGACCGTGTGTACGCAACGCCCAACATCGGACAAAGTACGTCGGACAAAGTCCGACCGACCTGGTCCGCGGATTGTCCGAGCGTGTGTATGGGGCTTTAGTCTACCCTTTATATTGTACTATAAACCATAATCAAAACTTTTGTACCACAACTAGATATTCATACCTAATTATTTGTATCATACAATGTTACATATGTAAAACGTTTTATTACTGTTAAAGTTTCAACATACTTTTGTACTCTTTTTGTACCATTTTTAGCACCCAATAAAAAAGTTTGTAAACAAAATTATGCATAAATTACGCATTTAATTTTCTGACTACCGATCACATTTTTGGAGGCCTTGGAGCACCAGCACAGTGGAAACACCAACAAAATTACCCCATTTTGGAAAGCCAACACTTCAAAATATTTTCTGAAAGACATAATGAGTCTGGTTGAAAATTTAATTTTTTTGCCACATGTTTTTGGAAAATTTAGGAAAGAAAATAAAAATATATTTTTTATACACAAAGTTATCGATCAATACGATATTTCTAGCAAACAGCATGGATATACTTAGAAATACACCCCAAAACACATTCTGCTACTTCTCCCGAGTGTGTCAACACCAAATGTGAGAGACTTTTTCACAGCCTAGGCACACAGAGGGGCCCAAAATCCAAAGAGCTTTCTAGGGTCATAAATTACGCATCTATTTTCCTGACTACCAATAACATTTTTGGAGGCCCTGTAGCACCAAAACAGTAGAAACACCCACAACATTACCACAATTGGAGAGTAAACACTCCAAGGTAATTTTAGGAAGCACGGGGAGTCTTTTAAAGACTTTGTTTTTTTACCACAAGACTTTGGAAAATGCAGAAAACGTGTGATTGGACACCACAATCACATGGTACAAGACCATGTGATCCACAGGACACAGTGGTGATGCGATCTGCTGTGACCAGGGGATACACCAATCAACAGGCTGCCGGGTGCATTCTCTATGAACTGTGCAGTAGCCTCCAATGTGGGAGGATGTTCAGAAACATTCAAGTGCATTGATGCGCATCCTGTCCAGCTTTTTATGTTCATACGCTGGATGGGAAGTGGTCAATGAAGAATGAGGAGAGGGATCTGGAAATGTGAAGTCAGTAGGATCCTGGGGTTTAGCTTTAAAGGCCAAATGTTAATGTTTAATTCAATATGTATCATGCTAATGCTGATTTTTTTATTCTTTCAGATGGTGTTAAAACCAAATTTTCAGTACGGGGATGCATGTCGGAAATGAGTTGTTTGTACGACTTCAGCCAAATAGTTGGATTAAAAGTTTCTGGAATTAAAACAAAGGGCTGCAAAGTTTTGAACCTCAAGCATCAGCCCAATCATGAATAGGAGATGTTACAGGAGATTGACATCAATTCACATTCAAATAAAGATGGAACCCCAATCAGCTAGGGGAACAGTTACAAATATATGTACGTGTTGTGTTTTACCAGACACCACCTTCTGCTCTTCTTCTTCCTTTATTCACTTCCATGTTGGCCTTGTATAAACTCCACTACAGTAGCTCACAGCTTTGATGAAAGTTGTTTTCCAATGTATTACATCCTATTATCTTTCAAAATGTTGGCACATCCTTTTTTTAACCCCTTAAAGTCAGGCCGCCGTGCACATTTATGTGGCAACCCAACACAGCATTTATGTGGCAACACAACCACTGTCACCAACAGTTTTTGGTCATTGTTTATGAACAGGAGCTGGAGATGGGCTCCCGATCATGTGATAACTGTTAGACAATCACAATAATCATGACTGGAAATATTGCTTCTGCCACTAAAAAGTAAGAAAACCAGCCAACTGGAAGAGTTAAAGATAATTTTTGGTAAATAATGGATTATGGAAAATGAAAGCCTAATTGAACCTTCAATTTTAATTAGCTGCTGGTGCACTTTAGGCCTTTGATCTGTTTATTATAAATACAGGAAAAGCTTTGCTACATGCTTGCAACTGATCAAAAAGTGCACCTTCTTGTAACTGCCAAGGATTTGTACCTGGACACTATCCTGAGCTATGTAAGCTTTGACATAAAAAAACTTGACTCTGCAATCAAATTGTCTCCAGTGTCTCATTTCATTACAGTAATACTTCAATTCATTAGGTCAAGCCAACAAGAAAACTGCACTATGATTACAAAATAATGTAGCACCCCTCAATTCTGGGCAGTCAAAAATGATTCCAAGAAGTCTGACAGGCTAGCATAAGTGCAAAATCTTCCAGAGGCTTCTGGACCATAAAGGGTTGAGCAAAGCAAATCTCAGCCTGAATGTTTAATATGCTCCATCCAATCTTTGGGGCAGTGTGCCCAGAAGGTGGTTGGAGAGGCCTATAAATAGTGTGAGATTTAAAGCAGCAGGACTCTATCTTCTCTCTGCTGGATGGAATCCAACCCTCTGGGTGGGGGTGGCTACCCCTAACTGTAGGAAATATCCTGATTACAGCAACCATTCTTTGAGGTCCCAGCTGTGACAGAGCTGGGGGCCTATCTTTTAGGATCCGTTTTTTCACCCCACTTGGGAGCCTATTCTGGAGAGTTCACTGGGGAGTGTTCCGTAGATACAGGAAGGAGACATCCGGTGATCCTGTGACATTATGAGTGATGACTAGAACTCCTGAGTCTAATGACTGTGTGCTGTATCCTCTGGGTGACAAGCCAGTAGTATGCTTGAAGGGGCTCAATCTCTGCCATCTGCATGTGTTTCTACATATAGAATGCTCAGAGAGAGACCTAGTGAAGTGAAGTGTTCTCAGACCTATATTTGGAATTGAGTATCCTATATTACCCCACGTCCCATCCCAGCAATAAAAAATCCTCAAAGACATCCCCTAGGCTGTACATTGAGCCAGAATATGTGAAATGCTATTGTGAACCTGGCTGCATCTGTACTAACTCTGGGAAGGAACTGCGTTACTTATAGTGGCTCCTCTGGGGGTAGCGCTGCATAAAGAAAACACACTCACAAAGATAAGATCATGGGTAGCATTCAAAGTTTAAAGGAATCCGCACTTCTGCTAAAGTCTGTCCTGCCCTGGCCAGTGTTGTGTATCTGTTAAGTTTTGTGTATTGCTTTTTTAAGAAAATGTTATGGCATTTTAAGAGATAGTAGGAGGAGTTGAAGCAGGAAGTTTGTGTGATTATAAAAGATGGTAACCTGTTAGCAGTCAGAATGTACTGCTGAGAAACACTAATGGCGATGAGTGTGGGGTGGTTCTCAAGGTGATATTACTACTGGAATTCATTACCAACTATGGTCAACAATTTTGTTTCAAAATAGTTTGAGACTTTCTTTAAATCAAAGGCAATAAAGCACATCTTAACACCACAATACCACCCATAGGATAATGGAATATTTTACCTAGAAATTTAGAAATGGCCTAAAGACGTATCTGTATAAGGGACTCCTCTTCAGCAAAGCTAGAACTGCTGTTCTACAAAAAGACAGGAAATCACTCCGGGACTGTAAATTAGGTGAATGCGGTTAGCCAACAATTGACAGAGTAAATGCAGTTTCAAAATGTATTAAAATTGTCATGCAAACATGAATCATAGCCAAGCAACTGAAATGATACATACAGTAAAAAATGTAATTACATGTATCATGGTATAAAATGTAAATTGCAAATTACACAAGCATGAAAAGTATCTCAACGCATTTCGCAAGACCATGCTGGCTTCATCAGGGGTAGATGCGTGGGTATTATTTCTGTAGGGGGTATAATGAGCCAAATAAGTATCAACACAGAGATGGTTTAGTCAAGATGGTCCAAAACGCATGGCCCTACACTCACCAAAGACTGGATCAGACTACTAAATGCTGAATACTCAGAGGCGGCAGTAATGAGCGTCCGGCTCAGGAGCTGAGGAGGCAGAGGACAAACCAACCCAACAGAGCAGAAACGGGGGGCAGACATGGTGGCGATGGGGGGTGTGTGTCACCAAAGATCTCCCAGTATCCATTAATAATGTCAACTGAAACATAAATGCATATGTATCAATAGATGCAGTCATAACAGAAGAGAAGTAAAGTAGTATATGATTTAAAGTGTGTATATGCATGAACCAATCTGGTTCAATAATGGTATGGGCTTAGAATCTAGAGGACAATACAGAAAAATAAATAAATACATGAATAAATAAATAAAATGTGTAAATAAAAATATATTTGAGCAATTAAAGTGATTGTAAAGCTTTGTTTATTTAAAAAAGAAAAAAACATATCATACTTACCTCCACTGTTCAGTTAATTTTGCACAGAGTGGCCCCGAACACCGTCTTCTATGGTCCCTTAGTGGCTCTCGTGGCTCCTCCCCACATCAGATAATCCCAGGGGGTTACCTTGCGGGCGCACTCCCAAGTCCATCGTTCAGAGTCCATAGACGCGGAATGTATGACTTGGCCCCGCCCCCCCGGCGCCCGCATCATTGGATTTGATTGACAGCAGCGGGAGCCAATGGCTGCGCTGCTATCAATCTATCCGAGTGGACAGACGGAAATAGTTAAAAAAAGTTGTGGCGATGGAAAACATAATAAGTAGGACCACATTGCAGAAAAATATATGGATACCACGAAAGTTTAGAGTAATGGATTTGGAAACTCACAAATTGACTAAAAATGTTTTTAAAATTTGGGACACACTACATTGGAAAAATGAATGGATATATAATTCACCGTTAATGGCCCTCACTGGAACACATTTTTTTACACCGGGGAATAAGATATTCGCTGACCACGAGATAAGAAACCCACAATTGAAAGGTATAACTATTAAAGGAAGAATGAAAACACGAGTAGAGCTAGAAGAACCCAATAAGTGGAAGATAAGTACCGTATATACTCGAGTATAAGCCGACCCAGAAGCAGAGGCCCCTAATTTTACCACAAAAAACTGGGAAAACGTATTGACCTGAGTATAAGCCTAGGGTGAGAAATGCGCAGCTACTGTAAGTGGAAAAAAGAGGGTCAACAATGCCCATTTGCAGCCTCACTGTGCCATTTGCATGCCTCACTGTGCCCATTTGCAGCCATAGGTCCCCCGAACTTCAAGGGTAGTTAAGGGTTCCTAGATGCCCCCTAGCTGCAGACAAAATTTGAGGTTTCTGGACCCAAAGGGTCCCGAAATTACATTTCTGCAGATGGACACATTTGACCGACTTTGGGGCACTGTATCTCGGAGGTACAAGAGATACAGAGGCCCCAAAGTCGGGTCGGAAAATGTCAAGCATTTTTCTGCAGCAGAGAATGACATTTTCCGAACAGAATTTGGGGCCCCGTATCTCGGGGCCACTTGGTGCTAGAAATATTGGATATGTTGTAGTGCTAGTTCCACTGGGTATGCATACCAAATTTGGGGTTCCTAGCACTAAGTGGCCCCGAGATACGGACCCCAAAGTCGGGTCAGAAAATATCATTCTCTGCTGCAGAAAAGTGCTTGACTCCAGTATAAGCCGAAGGGGGCACTTTCAGCACAAAAAAATGTGCTGAAAAACTCAGCTTATACTCAAGTATATACGGTAAATAGAAATTCTATCAACTACAACACTTTGTAAATACACTTCCACGTCCAATCAGAGACCAAGAGGAACTAAGCCCCCTGGAAAAACTTTGCTTCACCCAAATGTCACTGAAAAACGGAATATCAAAAATATATGGAATATTGTCAGACCTAGAAGGAAAAGGAAGACCTGCCTATATAGAACAATGGGAAAAAGAACTGGATATAAAGTTAGAAGATCATCAGGTGGAAAAAATTATAGGAATGGGATATAATAATGCATGGGATATGAATACTATTGAAATGAATTATACATTTTTAACAAGATAGTATTTGACCCCAGAGAGAATTCATAGATATCAACCAGAAAGTTCCCCATTGTGTTGGAGAAACTGCAAACAAAGGGCAACGATGGTACATATATAGTGGGAGTGTCCAGAAATAAAAGGATATTGGCAAGAAATAGTGGATAATATAAAGGAGATAACTGGTGAGATAATAGAAAAAAAATATATGGGCTTGCCTATTCCACGATTCGAAAATTCCAAAGAAACAATATATGAAAACCATGACCCCAAAACTCCTGAATGCTGCAAAGGGTCTGATCTCAAAAAAATTGTTAAATAGTGAAAAACCTGGTATAAGAGAATGGTATGAACAAATAGACTATTATAGTAAAATGGACCTATTACATGATAGGAATCATATCTGCACTTGGGAAGGCTGGAAAAACGTCAAAGTCTCGGATAAATACTTGGAGAAAACGAAAGAAGGTAAGGGTTGTCAGACAGTAATTAAAAGGATCTAGAAAGAAACAAACCTAACAAGGGGGGAGGGGATGGGTGGGATAGTGGAAAAAGGGAGAGAATAAGGAATAGGTAAAGTAACAGAAGTAGTTCTATTTTTGTAAAAAAATAATAAAGAGATTGTTAAAAAAAAAAAATATATATATATATATATATATATATATATATAATATAAATAAAAAGGCCATTATGATGTGAAAACGAGAAGGGAGAAAATTGAACTGTAAAGTTGAAAACGTCTCTCGGAAAAATTTCACTAAAGTGGGAAAAGGAAAAAAAAATTTAAAAATCTATCCAATCAAGAGCCGAGAACCCTAGGCAGAGGAAGAGCGCGCCCCCGCTGGATGAAGTTCCAGGGCTCAGGTAAGTAAAGCAGGGGGCTGGGGGGGGGGCGGTCACTGCCAGGTGTTTTTTCACCTTAATGCATTTTCATTACATTGTATACTACATGGTTACATATATTCTTATTTTAGCTGACATATACAATGGACTTGGATACATGCTATGTGGGACACAAACTATATCACATGTTTTTTGTCATGTATATTTTTTTCCTTATTTTTATATATATATATATATATATATATATATATATATATATATATATATATATATATTTTATTTTTATTTTTTTATTTACACATTTTATTTATGTATTCATTTATTTATTTATTTTTCTCTATTGTCGCCTAGATTCTAAGCCCATACCATTATTGAACCAGATTGGTTCATGCATATACATACTTATATCATATACTACTTTACTCTATGTTGTTATGACAGCATCTATTGATAAATATGCATTTATGTTTCAGTTGACATTATTAATGGATACTGGGAGATCTTTGGTGACACACTCCCCCATCCCAGCCATGTCTGCCCCCCGTTTGTGCTCTGTTGGGTTGGTTTGTCCTCTGCCCCCTCAGCTCCCTAGCCAGACGCTCATTACTGCCGCCTCTGGGTATTCAGCATTTGGTAGTCTGATCCAGCTATTGGAGAGTATAGGGCCATGCGTTTTGGACCCTCTTCACTAAATGTCACGATACCAACAGTGTTGATACTTATCTGGCTCATTATAGCCCCTACAGATGTACTACACACGCATCTACCCCTGATGAAGTGAGCATGGTCTTGCGAAACGCCTTGGGATACTTTTCCTGCCTGTGTATTTGCAATTTACATTTTATATTGTGATACGTGTAATTATATTTTTTACTATATGTATCATTTTAGTGGCTTGGCTATGTTATATGTTGTTTATGTTTGCATGACAATTTTAAGAAATTTTTTTTTTAAACAATAGATTTTTATTGAGTAAATTCAAGGTTACATAAAATATAACTCAAAGGGGGTAACAAGGATATACAGAGTATATGAGTGGTACATTAGTATACACAGTCAGTATATATAGATTCATGAAGTGGTGTCAAGTAAAAGATAGTAACAGCGTTATCAGTAAATTTAACAACAATACAAGAGAGAGATGGAACATATTAGGTATGATTGCTAATATTATCAATATCAACCTTTGGGCCATATAGACCAACAGTTATCAAACTTTGAACAGTTTAAAGAGTTTATGGCTAACAGTCTTTCAAACGTGTCGTTTCTGTGAACCGCAGTGGTAACTGCGGATATATTAATGGCAGTGGGGGATTTCCAGTTTTGTAGTATAATTGCCCTAGTTTCTAGTAGAACATGGGATACAACATGTCTGAACGTCAGTGGGAATTTTTCGATGTTAATATGTAGAATAGCCAGAGCAATATCAGGAGGCGTGATTATACCAGTTATACTAGATATCATTCGGAAAACACTTGGTTCCATAGACTCTTGATAGTTGGGCAGTGCCAAAGCATATGCGTCAGGTTTCCTATTTGACCGCACGCTCTCCAGCAGGTAGGTGAGGTATCTTGGAAAATGTGTGCTAACCTGTATGGAGTATAATGCCATCTATTTGCTATCTTAATTGTTAGTTCCCAATGTTTGACACAGTGGGAAGTTTTATGTATGGAGTTGAAGGCGTGTTGCCATTGTTGAGTAGATAATGTAATGCCCAAATCCGTTTCCCATTTTGTCATGGCTTTGGTTTTGTGGAGCGTGTGTTTGTCTCGAATCAAGTTGTAGAAGAAAGATATACCCTTCTTATCATGTTTGGCAAGAGTGTAGAATTGCCAGGCTGGAGTTTGCACAGTGAACTTTGGGCAAGGGTGGCGTCTAAGGAAGTGCAATATTCTTAAGCACGTGTATCTAGTGGATGCCTGGAGACTGAATTGTGATATAATTTGATCCATTGATTTGAGACGTGCGTCAGCATAAAAGTCATAAACATCAAGAATTCCCTTGGCAAGTAAGTCTTTGACACTTAGCAATGGAATTTTTGATTCAAGGGTATATAGGGGTATCTGACATTGCATGGTGTCATTATCAGAGCGGTTACGTTCCATCAGAAATCTCCATGCTGTGATTGAGGTCTGTAGGGTGGGGGGCATAGTCTTTAGATTCCATGGAATCCAACTGTCCATTAGTAATAATAGGGTTAGTTCAGTCGTCGGGGCTAGTGATCTCTCTATATCTACCCATAGTGGTGTGTCCTCAGTTTGGAACCAATGTTTAATTTGGTCCAGACGAGTTGCCCAGTAGTACTCGTAAATGTCGGCTAAGCCTGCTCCTCCAGCCTTTTTGTGTGCTGTTAGGTTGTTGCGTGAACACCTAGCTCTTTTATTAAGCCATATGTATTTCCAACCAATATCTGCTAATTTCTTGATATAATGCGTCGGGATAGATAAGGGTATCGATCGGAACATATACAGTAATTGTGGCAATATCATCATCTTGTAAGCTGTTATCCTGCCAATCCAGGAAATTTCCTTCTGCAACATTTCTTTGAGTTGGGTTTCCAGCTTGGCCAGCAGGGGGACCAAATTTCTTTTGACGAGTGTAGATAATTTATTGGTAATAGTTATACCCAGGTATGTAATGCTATCTTTGCTCCACACATAAGGAAGTTGTTGTTTTAGGGCATTGCTTGTGGGTGGCGAAATGCCAAGATTCAGAATAAAAGATTTATTAAAGTTAACTTTATAATATGAGACCTCCCCAAATGAGGTAAGGAGTGCGTGAGCGTGTTTTAGAGAAGAGGTAGGGTTGGTCAGTAGCAGAATCACATCGTCCGCAAATAAGTTTATAGTGTGGGCCTGTGTGCCAAGCTGGAAACCCGTGATTAGAGGGTGAGTTCTTATAGCTTCTGCTAATGGTTCAATCATCAAGTTAAAAATAGTCGGCGATAAGGGGCACCCTTGCCTCGTTCCGTTAGTAATATTAAACGGTTTTGACAGGAATCCTGCTGAGTAAACCTGAGCAGAAGGACATGAATACAATGCCATAATGGCCTGAAGGATAGGGCCGTTAAAGCCAAAT
>CM053035.1:29281097-29335777 GCA_028564925.1 Lithobates sylvaticus | reverse complement strand
CCTTTCCGTGCATTTCCAAACGCCGACGATTGGCGCTGTTCGGCTCCGGCGCCCCCCACCTCAGGCCAAAAGCAGTACTGCACACCGCTTTTGGCCTGAATCCTGCTGGTTTTGCGAGACCACACTCGCAAACACTCCTATAACCCATTAGTGCTTTAGGGCTCTCCAAACAATGCTAAGGAGCTGGATTTGTATCACAACCAGCATTAGATCACAATTCCGTCCATTGCTGCAGAATTGCATGGAGGTGCATTAACTCTTCGCTGACCTGGTGATTGGAGATACATATACAGTGTGTGTGTGTATATATATATATATACAGTATCTCACAAACGTACACCCCTCACATTTTTGTAAATATTTTATTATATCCTTTTATATCCTATGTGACAACACTGAAGAAATTACACTTTGCTACAATGTAAAGTAGTGAGTATACATCTTGTATAACAGTTTAAATTTGCTGCCCCCTCAAAATAACTCAACACACAGCAATTAATGTCTAAACCGCTGGTAACAATACTGAGTACACCCCTAAGTGAAAATGTACAAATTGGGCCCAAAGTGTCAATATTTTGTGTGACTACCATTATTTTCCAGCACTGCCTTAACCCTCTTGGGCATGGAGGTCACCAGAGCTTCACAGGTTGCCACTGGAGCCCTCTTCCACTCCTCCATGAAGACATCACGGAGCTGGTGGATGTTAGAAACTTTGCGCTCCTCCACCTTCCATTTGAGGATGCCCCACAGATGCTCAATAGGGTTTAGGTCTGGAGACATGCTTGCAGGGGCGTAACTAGAAATCATAGGGCCCCATAGCAAAATGTTGTATGGGCCCCCGCCCCCAAATAGCCCCCCCACGAAAAAAATTAACTAATGCCACCGAACAACAGATTTCCACACTCATGTGGCACAGTACCCAGGCAACAGCTTATATTAATTTTGAACAACAAAGTATGCAGTATACTGTATGAAGCCCCTGAAGGACACACATTGTTGATCTCCATGCCTTCTAACCAATTTATGTTCTGTTATATAAAATGAAATAGTTCAACTCACCATAATGCAGAATCAGTGGGAGCCCAGAGCGTGTGCCACTTGCCACCATCGCCGGCCACCAGATGCAGATTGTCAATTGTCACACGTTGCAGAATGTCACCTGCCACACATAATGGATTGTCACTTGCCACGTCACCTGCCACACATTATGGATTGTCACTTGCCACGTACCGGGTTGTCACTTGCCCCGTCACCTGCCACATTACAGATTGTCATGTCACGGATTGTCACTTGCCACGTCGCCTGCCACACATTACGGGTTGTCACTTGCCACGTCGCCTGCCACACATTACGGGTTGTCACTTGCCATGTCACCTGCCACACATTACTGATGGTCACTTGCCACGTCCCGGGTTGTCACTTGCCACGTCACTTGCCACACATTACAAATTGTCACTTGCCATGTCACGGATTTTCACTTGCCACGTCACCTGCCACACATTACGGATTGTCACTTGCCATGTCCTGGGTTGTCACTTGCCACGTCACCTGCCACACATTATGGATTGTCACTTGCCACGTCCTGGATCATCACTTGCCACACATTACGGATTGTCACTTGCCACATCACCTGCCACATGTTGCGGATTGTCCACTTGCCACGTTGCCTGCCACCAGATGCAGATTGTCACTTGTCACATGTTGCGGAATGTCACCTGCCACATGTTGCGGATTGTCCACTTACCACATCACGGATTGTCACTTGCCACGTCACCTGCCACACATTATGGATTGTCACTTGCCACATACCGGGTTGTCACTTGCCCCGTCACCTGCCACATTACAAATTGTCATGTCACGGATTGTCACTTGCCACGTCGCCTGCCACACATTACGGGTTGTCACTTGCCACGTCGCCTGCCACACATTAGGGGTTGTCACTTGCCACGTCACCTGCCACACATTACGGGTTGTCACTTGCCACGTCACCTGCCCCACATTACGGGTTGTCACTTGCCACGTCGCCTGCCACAAATTAGGGGTTGTCACTTGCCACGTCACCTGCCACACATTACGGGTTGTCACTTGCCACGTCACCTGCCCCACATTACGGGTTGTCACTTGCCATGTCGCCTGCCACACATTACGGGTTGTCACTTGCCACGTCGCCTGCCACACATTACGGGTTGTCACTTGCCACGTCGCCTGCCACACATTACGGGTTGTCACTTGCCACGTCGCCTGCCACACATTATGGGTTGTCACTTGCCACGTCGCCTGCCACACATTATGGGTTGTCACCTGCCACACCGTTACGGATTGTCACTTGCAGCAGGTTAGCAGTCAGGCAGCAGAGAGATAATGTCATCTCTCTGCTTCCCGGCTGACTGCACAGTGAAGGGGGAACTTCAATGCAGGGATGCAGGGCGGGCACCAGGCGGTGAGAGATGATGTCATCTCTCTGCTCCCCCCGCCCCAGATCCCTGGTTGGCCAGACCGCTCACGTCCACGGACCTGCCCGCTCTCACCCGCGGAGCCACCCGCGGGCCCGCGGAGCCACCCGCGGTGCCGCCCGCGGACCCCCGGAGCCACCCTACACAGATCTTTACATATATATTAAACATTCACATCAGTGCCTGTCCTCAATGAGCTTACAATCTAAAGTCCTTAAAGAGGAAGTAAAGCCTCCTCCAAAAAAAAAAAAAAAACGGAACCTGCAAGGCAAAGGCTTTATGAGCTAGTATGCATAGCATACTAGCTCATTATGAATAACTTACCTGAGAATGAAGCCCCTGAAGCGGTCCTCATCCACGACCTTCTCCGCCGCCATCAAGCCCGGAGTGACTTCCGGGTCTCGCCGCTCCAGCGAAGTCATTCGCTGGATTGGCGATGACGTCACTCCCGCGCATGCGCACGAAAGCGGCATATCGCCGTGATCTGGGCATGCGCATGCGCGCCGCTGTCTACGGCGCATGCGGCGTAGACAGCGATGCCTCTTTTTTTCTAAATATCTCCTAAACCATGTAGGTTTAGGAGATATTTATTGGACCTACAGGTAAGCCTTAATCTAGGCTTACCTGTAGGCCAAAGTGGTTTGTAAGGGTTTACAACCACTTTAACTCACATTCATGCACATACTAGGGCCAATTTAGACAGGAGCCGATTACTCTACCAGCTTGTCTTTGGAGTGTGGGAGGAAATCCAACGCAAACACAAGGAGAACATGCAAACTTCAAGCAGGTAGTGCCATGGTTGGGATTTGAACCAACGCCCCTAGTACTGCTAGTGCTAACCACTTAGACAAACAATTTGTGAACATATTTTTTTTTCCTGCATCAGTCACACTACCATGCATGTAAGTCACAATTATGTAACATCCTTTTATTTGGATGACTTTCTCAGATATATTTCAGTGTAAATCCTCAGAATGTCTAAATTACATAAAAAGATGCAATGGAAGAAATTACAGTAAATCTTTTTCAATATTTTTTTTCCTAATGAAAGTATGGGAAATACAATTACTTGTGTCCAACTTTTCTACAAAGTTAAAGCTATATTTAAGCATATATATATATATATATATATATATATATATATATATATATATATATATATATATATATAAAATGGGGTAAAAGAGCTAACATACATAAGATGCAGAATTAAGACATCTGAGATGGGACACAAGGAAGGGTCGGGGTAAAAAGTGAGCGAAAGGCTGCAGGACTATCGAGGTTAAAGTGTATGCTTAACAAAAACATTTTTATTTTCATAAAATGGAGAAGGGTTAGAACCCCTGACAAGTTTTTAATACTATCCAGGGCTCAATTAGAGAGATTTCCCCTTAGTTCCTGTCCTGCTAACAATATTTCACCAGACAGGAAGTGAGGGGAACTCTCCACAGACAGAAATAAAATGTATTTTCTTACAATGTAGGGAAAAGTGAAAGTCTGGAACCCCTGTCAGTTTTATTTCTGCCTGTTTCCCTGTTCCAGTTTTTCCCTCACTACCTGTCTGATGAATTTGCATGACATGAAATTAGGGAAAATCTCTCTAAAAGAGCCACAGATAGCTATTCCTTCCCCAGTCTATCCAGCACTAGCCCAAAATAACTTTAAAGGGGTTGTAAAGGTAAAAAACATCAGACAACGCCGCCCCCCCCCAGCACCCCCGTTTTACTCACCTGACCTCTTGAAAGTCCCACGCTCGCACCCGACATCCTCTTCGCCGATCAGCCTGGCTGCTGATTGGTTACAGTGGATGGATTGAAAGCAGCGCAGCCATTGGCTTGCGCTGTTGTCAATCACATCCAATGATGCGGCGCGCCGGGGGTCAGAGCCGAGTGATACAGAGAGCGGCTATGGCTGCCAGCTGTATCGCGGGAACGCGCCCGCAAGCACTTCTTACCATGCGAGGGAGCTCGCATGAACGTGAGAAGTCCTTGCGGGGGGGAGCCGAGACAGCTGCCGAGGGACCCCAGAAGACCAGGTTCGGGGCCACTCTGTGCAAAACGAGCTGCACAGTGGAGGTAAGTATAACATGTTTGTTATTTAAAAAAAAAAAAATACCTTTACAACCCCTTTAAGCATGTTATTTTCCTATATGTATTGAACAGTGCAACTACCATTACAAGTACAACTGTTATAAATAGTTATGTAATGTGCTGATCTAAATGCTGTTATTGATTTGAAGTTGAAGTGAATGGCCATGTATTCAATATCTACAGCTGAATGCTCGATAGACAAAAGTTCATGACAACTTACAAGCAGTGCAGTTAACTTAACATTGACAGTAATGCGAATCAATGCCCCTATAGCATTAAACAATGCAACCCAGACACCAATGTCTTTTGACATAAAGCAGTAAGTGACACAGAGGAAATAACTTTAGACATAGAGAAAAGGACTTTTACAATAGCAAATTTTACAATAAGTAATCATATACTTTAAATAATAGTAATTATATAGTCATTCATTTAAATGAATTATACAGTTTATATAAATGTATAAGTATAAAAATCATGTAGTAATTCAATTATATAGTAATAATAGTAAATAAATAATAATAATATGAATAAATGATACATAAATAATAAAGTGACTGTTGTACAAACTATGATCTCCTCTATTATTTGTCAGTGTATTCTAGGCTATTACAGTATATGCCTTCAGCATTGTTTTTTTCAACCTCACTGAGATTTTATGAACGCTTGCCAAATGCGCTGTAAACACGCCTTAAATGCTAAAGGCACATTTACAGCACATTACCATACACTGGAATGGAAAGAGTTGACAAGCTTTCACACCTCCCACTCTCCACATGTAGTGTGGCATCACTCTTATGTGGGATCACTCTTTAAGGTTATTGCAAGGGAATGTAGAGTTACCCTTTAATTTTTAGCTTTGCAAGAGGCTTGCAAGATAGATATTTCTTCACTTTATCTAGCTTGTTAGCTTGTGCAAGAAGTGCTGAGCGAGGTGTTAGACAGGATACGCCTTTTTAGATTAAACATGTCAGGAACATATATACTGCTTGACCATTACGGCCAATGTGATAAGGTTTAGTGATAAGTTTTAGGTCTTAGAATTGTGACGATGTAACAAATTGTGATGATGATTCTGTCTCTAGGCAGAAAACTATGAATATTTTGCAAGATCAGTATTAATTGTATAACATGAATGCTTGAATGTGATTGGTTGTTCATGGGACTTTCCCTACAATGCCTTATCTTTGTAACCACATATATTCTGTCAGAATGCAATAAATCAGTGTACTCGTAACCAACCATATACTGTGTATGGTGTCTATGATTACCCGTCCGGACAGAGAGTTTTTCCATTGACCATCAAAGTCCAGCTAAGGGAAAGAGGGGCTAAAACAGAGAACCTTACAGATGGTACCAGAAGTGGGGTACATTTGAACAGGTAAGCGTTCTTTAAAATTACTGTTTTAAAGTATTTTTGAACAGCTTACTCTGTCAATGTTGTACCCCGTCACATTATAGCATTATAGATCTCAAGGCATAATTGATTAATTAATTTAGTTAACTTGCCTGAGAGACAGGGACATTAAAAGGGATGCCTCGCTAGGTTGCCCAGGATCCCAGGAGAATTGTAAGGCAGCTCACTCATAAACAGGGATACCTGTCTAGGTGGGCGATTTTTCAAACGCAATTTTTTGAATTTTAATGCACAATAACACATTATAGAGCCCAAATGTTTGGTGAAATATAAAAGATGATTTTATGCTGAGTACATGGATACCAAAAACAACATGCTTTAAAATTGAGCACACCGTGCAGTGGGGACAAACCATATATATTTTTAAAAGCCTTTAAAAGCCTTTACAGATTTACAGAGGAGGTCTACTGCTAGAATTACTGCCCTTGATCTGACGTTCACTGTGATACCTCACATGCATGGTGCAATTGCTGTTTACATACGACACAAGACCGATGCTTGTGTTTTCCTTTGCATGTGTGCATGGGGAGACAGGGGTGCTTTAATTTTTTTTCTTTTTTTTTAACCACTTTACGACCGCGCCATAGCCAAATGACAGCTACAGCGAGGCGCGATAACTCTGGGAGGGCATACATTGACGTCCTCCCAGAATCACGCACACAGGAGTATCCATTACCGCTGGATCCGCATCATGGATCACAGTAGATGGTCACTGACAGCGGCCGTTTACCACATGTTCGCTCTGTCATTTGACAGAGCGATCACTTGTAAACAAACCGGCACCATGTCCGGTTCCTCTCTCCCCTCTCTGTACCGATCGGTACAGTGTGAGTGGAGAGGGGAGGGATTGGTTGCAGCAGCGCTGTGGGCACTACAGATCCAGCCCACAGAGCTGCTGCAACCAGTCTCTCCCCTCTCCACTCACACTGTACCGATCTTGGTGCCGGTTTGTGACAATTTCAGCCTCATCCATCCATGCTCAGCCATCCCATCCATAGTCAGCAATACTCACCCATGTGAAAAATAAAAATAAGTGCACCGAAAATAAGTGCACCGAAGGTAAATGGAGACTCTTACCAAATGTGCTATGCACATACGCATAGACTCAGTGGAGGGTGAAGTGTCTGATTCCAAGGGAAGCTGACTCCAATCAGGGCAAACGACCAATCAACTGGACGGATCTCCGGCAGATGATCTCCTCATATAATGGACAGCCCAATGCTAAGCAATGTGGATCCAGGCAAAAAAGATCTCCCAGCATATAATAATAGAAAAGAAGGGGGGGACACTCTAAGTGTAGACTGTTGGTAAACGGTTTATTTAAAATTGAAGTTTAAAATACAACCTTGATGAAAAAGGTAAATGGTTGTGTCTGCAAATAACATAAGTTATGCAGTTGACAAAAAGTTAAGGCAATGCTGTAGGTACACTCGATATGCACAACTGCAGCAAGCAAAGCCTTATGGACATATGCATAAAAAAACAGCTCAAAGCTGCAAATGGGGAACAATTGCTGTTTAAAAAGGTCCCGCACTGCAGCAATGTAAAGAGATTGCGGAACGAAGCCGCTGGAGATAATGATAGACAGCGAGTGACTGATAAACTTCTCCCCCGTACGTACGTTACGTCCTCCTGGACTTCGTCAGCGGTGGGTGGAGTCATCTGTCACTACGCCTCTCCTTTAATAGCAGCCAGCATGGTCTATGGGTGGAGACTATTAATCAGATAGAACTCATACAGCTGGCAAAGTCTAGCAGCATGGTGTCTCCTCTCCTGCTATTTAGACAACACTTCCCTTCTGGGGACATAGAGCTGACTCTGCTTTTAATACTAAATAGGATTAAAAATTTAAAAATTTAAAAATTATGACCACATAAAGATGCACTTATGCGTGTCATACAGTCAATTAACCGTATAGATATTTTAAACATGTACAGGCACCAGTATGATGCTAGTTGAATTATTTTTGTTGTGTTGAAAGCAACAAATTAAAATAAATCAATGTCACTCGCTCCTATCATCATCTCCGAATGTATACATTACATACATATAACCAATTGAAAAATATATAAATAAACTTGAACAAAATTAATTATTTAGTAATAAAAATATAAAAGAATTAATTATTACTATGAAGAGTATGTGTTGGATATTCATAGTAAAAAACAACATATAATGAAATCGACAAATCAGTATTGCTCACTTATCTGATATGAAGCAATTCAAGTCAAATTCTACGTTTAACCCCCTTGGCACCGAAACCTGCATCTCGTGAATCCAAAAAGATTCACGGCGACTTAATTGCCTCAAAAAATTCCCCCCTCTCCAATGAGGGGTGACTCGCTCAAGTCCCCAGAATTTTAAACATTTAGGATCCCTATTATGGTAGAGCCTAAAGTGTTTTGACACATTGTGGGTTACTAGCCCTTTCTTAATATTATTCACGTGCTCGCCTATGCGCACACTCAGAGATCTGGAGGTTCTACCAATGTACTGCTTACCGCAGTCACACTCCAAAGCATATACCACACCAATGGTGTTACACGTGATCAAACTTTTAATCGGATGTGTAACACCAGTGGTGGTACTAGAAAATTCTTTTTTCTTTTTGTTGTTGTGCTTACACTGTTTGCACGGCTGGCATCGTCCACAGGCGTAAAAACCTGTTAAGAAAGAAAATATGGTATTTTCTTTCACAATGGGGGGATCTAGTACACTGGGGGCTATTACATCCCTAAGGGTGGGTGCTTTTTTATAGATAAATCTGGGGCGTGGCGGCAGGACACTTCCCAGAATATTATCCTTTTTGAGGATATCCCAGTGCCTCATAACAATCTTTTCAAACTTTTTATGCTGAATATTAAAATCCAGAATAATCCGGAATTCTGATCCAGCTTTTGGTGATCTCTTGGGTTGTGAATCAGATACCAGAGTGGTGCGATCAAGCTTGCTGACTGTCTGTATCTCATTAGAAATAACATCTTTATTATATCCTTTCTGAAAAAATCGTTCAGCCAGAACATTCGACTGAGCGAAAAAATCGGTTTCCAAGGAACAGTTCCTTTTCAACCTTATGAATTGTCCCCTTGGAATGTTGCATAACCAGGATTGGTGATGGCAACTATCCAAGGGGATAAAACTATTTCTGTCTGTTGTTTTAAAAAAATTTTTGGTTTTAAAACCTGGGCCATCCCTAAAGATCTCTAAGTCAAGGAATGAGATCCGTTCCGGATGTGCAATCCAAGAAAGTTTAATATTTTTAGTGTTACCATTCAGTCTGGACATGAAAAGTTCAAGGCTAGTCATGTTTCCCTCCCACACGATCATGAGATCGTCTATATACCTATAATATTGTTTGAGCTCGGTGGGTCTATTGTTAAAAACAATACCCTCCTCCCAGAAAGCCATGAATAAATTAGCGACACTTGGAGCGAAACGTGCTCCCATTGCGACTCCAAGTGTCTGTAGGAAAAACTTGTGGTCATACCAGAAGTAGTTTCTACTCAAACAAAAGTCTAATGCTTCCAACAGAAAATTCTGATGATTGATCGATAGATTAGACCCTTCAAGAGCCCACTTCACAGATAACAATGCATCTTGATGACCTATGATGGTGTATAAAGAACCCACATCTGCTGTCACAAGAAGAGTATGATCGTTAGCAGGAGTTGATTCTATGATCTGGATGGCATGTTTGGTATCTTTAAGGAATGCAGTGGTTTTTACAACTAGAGGTTTAAGGAAAAAGTCAATATATTGTCCCAAACGTGCGGTGACCGAATCAATCCCATTTACTATGGGTCTGCCCGGAGGTCTACACTGGTCTTTATGAATTTTAGGTAGAAAATAAATAATAGGCCTTCTACAGGCACTGGGATCCAAATAGAGGGACTCCTTTTTATTTAAAATCCCTCTGTCTTTCCCTGATAGTACTAAATCATGAAGTTCTCCTTTGAAAGTATGAACTGGGTCAGTACCTAGTATCCGGTAAGTATTACCATCAGATAATAGTCTGTCCATCTCTTCTTTATAGTATTGTTTATTCATGATCACCAGACCTCCTCCTTTATCCGCGGGGCGGACTACAACCTCCTTATTATTTTCTAAAGAAGCTATTCCTTTCTTCAAAAAATAGGGGTCCCTTACTTTCTTGATCTTCATCGCCTCCAGATCACTGGAAACCATGTTTTTAAAGACTTCTATATGTCTGTGGTCATTTTTGGGTGGGTTAAATACGGATTTGTTGGCTAGATTAGAGTGAATGCCCTGTGTGGCGCCCTCAATAGCACTGACTGGTGCTGGCCGAGGTTCACCTGGTTTAGACAAAAAGTATCTTTTAATATTTAAAGATCTAACAAATTTTTGTAGGCTAATGTACGTCTGAAATTTACTAAAATTCCGGACAGGGGCAAATTTGAGTCCTTTGTCTAAAGTTCTCAACTCTTCATCTGATAAAACTGCATCACTAATATTGTATATACCCGCCCCAACTATACTCTTTGCCTTTTGAATTCTTCTTCCTGCTCTTCTTCCTCTCTTTCCCTTCTTTTCCCTCCTTGTTTGCTCCCTGATGGTGTATGTCCCCATGGGTCCTGCCAATGCGATTGGCGCTGCCCTAAAAAATTGTCAGTATGTGCTGAATCGTCTTGAAAGAGAGGTGTAAAACGATTTTGGGTGGGGATATAAGGCCTTTCAAAGTAAGGAGCCGGAAGACCAATATTTTGAGCAAGAGTGGTGGGTCTTTCATATGCAGGTGCACCAGGTGCCATATTAGAACTACCCCTTTGTGTATGACCATAATTCCCATATTGGGGATATCCACGCTGTGGAAAACCTCCCCTGGGTGGTTTGTACACTTCTCTGAATTCATTGGTATACTCTTGTTGTGGATATTGGGGATTGGTGGGGATTGGACGCTGTCCCCTTCCTCTTCCTCCTCTCTGTAAATTCCCTCTATTCCTATTATTAGAGCGACTTCCCCTATTAGCGGGTGGTACTCTGTTGGCATCTAATATAGGTCCCATATTATTGGTATACGTATTGGGAATAGGTTGATTAAGCTTAGGGGGGACATTTGAAGGGGCTGCCTCCATGTTAATGTTTGTAGACTGCCATTTAAAAATCTCTCCATGTGTAAAATCACTGGAGTCTCTGATATATTTCGTTTTCTTTTTCTCCTGAATTTCCTTATCCCACTTTAACATTTTATTTTTCAATTCACCCGAGAGTTTAGAAAAATCAGATGACTCTTTAAATGGTTCAATCTTAATCTTTAGATCAGAAATTTGTTTATCCAAAATTTTCATCTTCCTATGTTTTCTTGTACTGAGCCATCCATCCATACTCAGCAATACTCATCCATCCATCCATGCTCAGCCATCCCATCCACCCCATCCATACTCATCCATACTTGGCAATACTCAGCCATACCCAGCCATACTCAGCCATACCCAGCCATACTCAGCAATACCCAGCCATACTCAGCAATACCCAGCTGTACCCAGTCATACTCAGCCATGCTCAGTCATCCCCATCCACAGCTTATCCATCCTCATTCATGCTCATACAGTGCCTCACAAAAGTGTAATAGGTAGTCAAATTAGATTTGAAATCTATGCCCCTAGAACAACTGACGGTGCTCCCAGCATGTTGGGCCTCTGTATGTGGCCAGGCTGTGGAAAAGTCTCACACATGTGGTATCGTTATAATCGGGAGGAGTGGGAGAATCTATTTTCGGGTGTAATTGTTGGTGTGTACATGCTATGTGTTAGAAATATTGTATAAATGGAGAACTTTGTGTTAAAAAAAATGCATTTTAATTTTCTTTACACATATTCCAAAAAATGGCATGTTCAAAAGACTCATTATGCCTCATAGATTATACATTAGGGTGTTTTCTTTACAAAATGGGGTAATTTTTTGGGTGTTTCCATTGTCCTGGTTCTCCAGGGCCTTCAAAAGTGCAAGAGGTAGTCATGAAATTATATGTGTAATATATGATCCTAGAACGCCTGATTGTGCTCCCTGCATGTTGGGCCTGTGTATGTGGCCACCCTGTGTAAAAGTCTCACACATGTGGTATCACTATACTCAGGAGGAGTAGTAGAATGTCTTTTGGGGTGTAATTTGTGTTATGCATATGTTGTGTGTGTGAGAAATAACCTGCTAATATAATAATTTTGTTTTAAAAAAAAAAAAAAAAATCTTGATTTTGCAAAGAATTGTGGGAAAAATTACAACTTCAAAAAACTCACAATGCCTCTTACTAAATACCTTGGAATGTCTACTTTCAAAAAAGGGGTCATTTGTACTTTCCTGGCTTGCTAGGGTCTCAAGAAATGAGATAGGCCGTCAGGTGTGATCAATTTTCAGAGCGTGGCACCATAGCTTGTGGACGCTATAACTTTCACAAAAAACAAATAATATACACCGATTTGGATTATTTTTACCAAAGATATGTAGCAATATTCAAAACAAAAAGGGAAAAGATATCAGGTGCTAAAATGCACCTCTCCCCTTTATCTCGGTGCAATGAGTGATAAAAATACAAATAGAAATACAAACAATAGTTAAAATTTGTAGGTTACCCTATAGCAGCCGCTTACGTCAAAACATATGCACTGTTTGTTAATGGTAAATAGATTTCATATCCACAAAGATCAATAAAATTACTTTCACCATTTAGCAGCGCTCCTCTGGATTATTATAAGACCAGATAAATGTATATACACTAAAAATCTAAGATTTTATGCAGGT
The DNA here is from genome assembly GCA_028564925.1 of Lithobates sylvaticus. Lineage (NCBI taxonomy): Eukaryota > Metazoa > Chordata > Amphibia > Anura > Ranidae > Lithobates > Lithobates sylvaticus. The sequence continues at coordinate 29,323,061 of CM053035.1, read as the reverse complement.
ATATAAAACATTATTATGCTGTGGAAATCCTCAAAATATATCGCTGGCAATCTGATACATTGTTACATTATTATTATCATGGTGTTTAGGGGTGAGTTTTCAGAAAAGTCCACACGTTAAAAAGCAAGTGAAGAAAGAAATGTTGACAGTTGATGCTATACACTTCCACCAAATTGCTTCACCCGTGTTCCACACTCCCCTCTGGGGTTTAAACTCACCGCAATCCTTAATGTTATCAGCATTGAGTCAAAACCTCCCAAGTTACAATCTCCTTAGATCGCTTCCTTTGTACACCATCATCTCCAATCACCAGTATTCAGCCAGTACGTTTGATATATAAAGGGATAAAAAAGTCCAGATAGTCCAGTACGTTTGAACAGTCTTTATTTTCTAAAAATATTTTTCTCCAAAGTATTTTTCCACACTTCACAATAAAACATCACTTGTCCTCCTATTTTTTGAAACTCCTTGCTATGAGGCCAATCATTGGTTATCTCACATTTGTAATGCTAAGCGGGGTGTTTTCCCAAGCAAAAAGCCGGTTGGTAAGGTAATGAAGTGAACACTCTCACTGTTCACAGCGTCTCCTGTTCCCCTTCCGGTTTGCTGTAGCTTCCTCGTGGAACGCAAGGAGCGTCAACGTCACTTCCGGTCGTCGTATAGGTCACGCCCTGATGCGTTTCGTCATCACGACTTTCTCAAAGGGCGTGGCCTAATGACGCGACGTGCCGGCTTATATTGGTGTATGTTTTAACACTGTGTGCTCCGCTGATCTAATCAGACTTGCGTGCACCAATAATAAACACATGCAAAGGACCATACTCCTCTAATTGTCTATTGCTAGATAACCAGTTCATGGCCATTCACTGCATTTTAATAGTCATTTAAAAGAAAACCTTTATTATATCATGTTTTATAATAATTATCATTTGTAACAGCTCGGTTTGCACTTCCAATTGGTAACAACCTATATTAAAAATAATATCCAATAAAAATAAATCTAATAAATACACTAATATGAATACTTCTATATCTCAATAGAGGTCTACTCATTATTGCGGATATCAATCAGAAAAAGGTATTGTATACAGCTATACTGCCTTATTTATTAAAATTTAGGTTAAAATTATCTAACTTATAATACTACATAGCCTATAGTCCAAAGGACTTTTTTATATATATACAATCAAGGCTTAATATATGGAAAATGTAAAGAGACCATTTATGTTATTTATATACATATTTAAAATAAGTGAACATTATTATGGCCCTTAATAGTTGATCATAATCTCATTTTTTTAAAACTATAACAATCGCCTACTACTAATATTCACCTATCAAAGTAACTTAGTACGTGCCTTCAAAAAATTCTAATATTAAATAAAATTTGATAAAATGACACAACATTCAAAAAGATCTAAAAGGATCATATTTGAAATTTAAAATTTAAAATTTAAAGTTTAAAAATTTCATATATATAAAAAAAAAAAAAAGATGATGGTGTACAAAGGAAGCGATCTAAGGAGATTGTAACTTGGGAGGTTTTGACTCAATGCTGATAACATTAAGGATTCCGGTGAGTTTAAACCCCAGAGGGGAGTGTGGAACACGGGTGAAGCAATTTGGTGGAAGTGTATAGCATCAACAGTCAACATTTCTTTCTTCACTTGCTTTTTAACGTGTGAACTTTTCTGAAAACTCACCCCTAAACACCATGATAATAATAATGTAACAATGTATCAGATTGCCAGCGATATATTTTGAGGATTTCCACAGCATAATAATGTTTTATATACCTGCATAAAATCTTAGATTTTTAGTGTATATACATTTATCTGGTCTTATAATAATCCAGAGGAGCGCTGCTAAATGGTGAAAGTAATTTTATTGATCTTTGTGGATCTGAAATCTATTTACCATTAACAAACAGTGCATATGTTTTGAAGTAAGCGGCTGCTATAGGGTAACCTACAAATTTTAACTATTGTTTGTATTTCTATTTGTATTTTTATCACTCATTGCGCCGAGATAAAGGGGAGAGGTGCATTTTAGCGCCTGACATCTTTTTCCTTTTTGTTTTGAATATTGTTTACGGTTTGTTTCTCTGGCAGACAATGGATGTGTTTAAATTTTAAAAAATAGGCAAATAGATGTAAACAGCTTGTTCTCAGTAAATGAACCTAGTATTTTGGAAACCAATTATGAAAGTATTATGACGGCTTTGGGCAGTGTCCTTGAAAAACAGGTACGCACCTGGTGGGACATCTGCACATTAGAGCAGTATATCAAGGAGAACATCATAGTACGCAGCCTGAGGTGGGAAATAACACCACAGGATGGGCTGGAGGATGCAGATTCCACATTGGAATGGCTGGGATTCTTTAATGGGGTCGGGCTGAAACTGCAGGAATTGATTTTGAAACGTAAAAGGAGGAAAATGAATAAATTGGAATTAAAAATCAAAGACCTGCATCAGCAGCTAGACCCGATCAAGGAATGTCAGCAATTTTTAGATTTTAACAATAGAATTTCGAAAAAATTAGAAAAGGTAGATAAGGACACTCAGAAAAAGAAGGTAAAAAAGTTTTTTAGGGATCAGAATGATTTTAAAATTAATAATGTTTATTCATGGCAGAATTATATGGAACCTAATGAAAATATGGATCATATGACTGTTCACTCCTAGCCCCAAACTAGGCCCCAATCAGATATAGCAACAAATTCCCAATCAGGGGGATCACAACAACCCCTTTCGCTGACCCAACATCAAACATTGGGCCAAGAACAAAAAGGTAGAGTGTATAATCAAACATCATATATGAGCACTCCCAAAAGAGGGCAGAAAAATAGGGGACGTGGCTCTAGGGGAAGAGGAGGTGGGGGATATTACCCCCCACCACACCCCTATACGAATGTGGAATATCAGGTGCCCACAAATAATAGGTATGAAGTGTTGGAAAACCGTGGAGGTGGGAATTATTACTCATCGCCGCGCCCTTTTTTAGGACGGGGCAGGGGAGACCAGAGGAGGGGACGAGGTTTTCCCCCTCGAGGCAGGCCCCCCCAGGGCCAGTACTACCACACGCCAACTGTATACAGGGAACCAGAATGGAGGGACCCACATTATCGGGAGATGAACTCAACACAAATTCCAGGCCCAGGAAGAAACGCATCAGAGGATGCAGGGCAGGGCGGAGGGCCCAACAAAAAAAGAATGCGGGAAACATAACAGGGGGCATTTTCAACTTAAGTGACGTAGTATTAAATGATAAAGAGAAAAATATTTTACATCAGGGCTTGAAGTGTGGTCTAAAAAGGCCTATCAACAAGTTTAATGTATATGTAGATATACACAAATATATGCGTAAATTAAGCATCAAAAAATATTTTTTGAATAAAACCTCAAACCCTGTGTGACAGACCTGGCTGGGACACAGGCTGTTGGAGGGGACTGAACGCGAGCCTATTACCTTGGGATTATGGGCCCTGGCATTTGGGGGAACAGTGCTCTTTGAGCTGCAAGCCTGGGACCCCTGAGCTGGTGGTACTTGGATTCAGGTCCATGCTGGCCCCCCAATACACATAGAATCTGTATGTGTATTTGGCATATTAGCAAGAGACGCTAATGTCATGACTCATGAACTCCAGCCACCTGTCTGTTGTGTTAATTGATTATAGTCTGGCTTGTAAGAAGTGTTTCACCTATTGTTGTGTGTGCTAATTAACCCTGTAATTGAATGAAGGAGCCCAGTGTTGATTAAGATAATTAGCTCATGCTAATCAGGTTAGGCTTGAGTCATCTGTCAACTGTATATAAGTGTGACATGTCAAAAAAAGATTTTTCCTGATGTACCCTACACTGGTGTTGTCTGGTGACTGGGTAAGCTAAGGGCTTCTTGGATTGTGTGGTACCGGACAGAGGAAGCAGTTACGGCGGACATCTTGGGTACGAGGTCCGTCACAATTGGCTGGCAGCGGTGGGATCGTGCTTCCTTGTCGTGAACACATCCAAACCATCACCTGGATCCAAGGCCCGGATAGCAGAGGTACAGATACGTCATGGAAGAGGAATTCGGAAGGAGGTTGCGAGAGATGCGGATACAGCACAGAGGATCAGTATCGGTGCAGGTCCTGCTGGGATGGTATGATACTGTTCGCCTACAACTCTGGAAAGAAGCGCTAGCCTGTGAGCAGCGACACCAGGGAAAAGTTCTCCCCTCCATCCATGTAAGGTACTGGTCGCAGTATGAAGTACGATTGCTGTTATTGGGGGAACAACCGAAGCAGGAGTGGACAGCTGAGTTAAGCAGGCTGATCCGGGCAGAAATGCGTTTGGACGAGAGCTACAGAGCCCTCCGGTGGTATGTAGCCCAAGTGTGCCTGTGGACAGCGGATGACAGGCCCACGGAAGGCTTTGATTATAATGGCCTGGGATTGTTGTACTGGAGGCTGTCCGAGGACCCCGACTTTGGGAGTGATCTGGAGTGGCGTTTGGAGGAAATAATGGAGCACAGAGAGCAAAGATTGAACGTCTCGGAAGTGCTCTGGGCACAGGAAGATTTGGAGTTCCTGGCCGCTCAGGAATGGGAGCTGGAGATTGCCTACATACAGCTGCTAGACTCTGCTCAGCAGCAGGGTGGGGCTCCCTTTGCCTGGGACAATCAGGAAATACCAGCAGACAGCTCAGAAATCCTGGCTGAAGAGTCAGCAATGGGGCATAGTAACAGAGTGCTTTGCCCACCTGCCCCCGCAGCTATGGACGCGGAGGTCTTATGGCGGATGCAGCAAGTGCTGACTGACCTTGATGATCCTGTTACTGCACAAAACGAGGTTGGACGGAGGAATATGCCTGTCCAGCAGCATGCAAGAGAATCGGCAGTGGAAACTCTGGAGATTGCCGTCCCCAAACCTGAAGTGCTGACAATAGGGCAGAGCTCTGCTAACTGCTGCCCAGCATCAACAGCAGTATCTGGGGAGTTACAAGGAACTTCCCCAGCTGAAGCACTGGTCACCGGACAGAGGGTCCAAGACCTCTGCCCCACACCTGTGTCAGTTTTGGAGGCTCAGGGTGAGAAGGTGGCGATCACTTCCCAGCAGCAGATACAGGGGAAGAAGGGAGAGGAGGTGTTTGTTGTCCCTCCTCAACAGTCGGCCAGGGGGGAGAAAGCGGTCTTTCCTCCCCAGCAAAGATCAGTGCACCTGGGAGACAATACCACAGACATGTCATCCCAGCAGCCAGATGAGGGAATGGAAAAGGAAGCAGCCGGCTCCCCTTCCCAATGGCAGCTACACAATTTGGGAGTGGAGGAAGCCAGCCTCCTGCCCCAACGGTTAACCAGAGCGGAGGATGTGGAGTCCCCAGCAGAAGTGCTGGCAACAGGGCAGAGTGCTACCCACCTCTGTCCAGCACCAGCAACAGCTGCGGAGCTCCAGGGAGCTGGGGCAGTCGGCCTCTCTCCCCAACAGTTAGCTGGAGGAGATGATGTAGGGAAGCTCCTACACCCACCTGAACTGCTGGCAACGGAACAGAGCGCTGCTGGCCTCTGCCCGCAACTAAAACAGGACAGATTCCCTGTAAAGGTGGATGGGAATGCAGTCTCCACCAGTATAACCCAGGGATGCTGGGCGGTCGGCCCAGATCCCCAACAACAGGATGGAGTGAGCCCAGTCACCCTGTCTTCTCTCCAGCGGCTGAAAAGACTCCAGGGAGAAGGGCCAGTCCAGGCCTCTCCCCAGCGGCAGATATGTTCTTTGAGAGAGGCAGAGGTTGGCTGGGTGAGTGCTCTGTTTGGAACAATTTGTTTGGGGTACTGTGTGGGTACAGGCATTAGAGGACTGGAACCACTGACTAACTTCGGAGTCAACCCGTCTGGGGTCTCCTCCTGTGTTAGTCTCCTGCCGAAAGGGGAGAAATGTGACAGACCTGGCTGGGACACAGGCTGTTGGAGGGGACTGAACGCGAGCCTATTACCTTGGGATTATGGGCCCTGGCATTTGGGGGAACAGTGCTCTTTGAGCTGCAAGCCTGGGACCCCTGAGCTGGTGGTACTTGGATTCAGGTCCATGCTGGCCCCCCAATACACATAGAATCTGTATGTGTATTTGGCATATTAGCAAGAGACGCTAATGTCATGACTCATGAACTCCAGCCACCTGTCTGTTGTGTTAATTGATTATAGTCTGGCTTGTAAGAAGTGTTTCACCTATTGTTGTGTGTGCTAATTAACCCTGTAATTGAATGAAGGAGCCCAGTGTTGATTAAGATAATTAGCTCATGCTAATCAGGTTAGGCTTGAGTCATCTGTCAACTGTATATAAGTGTGACATGTCAAATAAAGATTTTTCCTGATGTACCCTACACTGGTGTTGTCTGGTGACTGGGTAAGCTAAGGGCTTCTTGGATTGTGTGGTACCGGACAGAGGAAGCAGTTACGGCAGACATCTTGGGTACGAGGTCCGTCACACCCTGTAAGTGCAACAGGCAATGGAGCAGTGGGGATCACAGCGGTAGATAGCGGCTTGAAAAATCGCTGTCTCTTTAACCCTCCAAATGTTGCAACTCAACATTTGGAGGTTTTTAAGAATCTGGTACTACAAGATTTGGAAGAATTAAAACCTTCAAAAAACCCAAATCCCAGATATATTAAAGAGGGGATAGAATCCTTAGAAAAAAGAAAGGAGATTATTATAAGACCTGCGGACAAGGGTAGTGGTGTAGTTATAATGACCAAAGACTATTATAATAAACAACTAATAGAGATGTTATCGGATGAAGAAACATATAGCAAGCTAGAAAGGGACCCCACTAATCAGTACAAGAGGGAGCTTGAATCTTTAATAGAGCAGGGCTATCAGACTCATGTACTGACAATAAAAGAAAAAAGATTTCTGGTCCCCAGTAGCTGTCGTATACCCACCATATATACACTCCCAAAGATACATAAAAATCAGACCAACCCCCCACCGAGACCCATAGTAAATGGGATAGGATCAATATCTGCAAGACTGGGCCAATATCTAGACAGATTCCTCCAAAAAAGTGTCTTGGATACTAAAGCATATCTAAAAGATACCAAAAGCTTGCTACAAATGCTACAAGACATTAATTTGGTAGAAAAGGAGGAAGTGTATTTAGTTACATGTGATGTGGCTACCCTCTATACGGTGATCCAACATGAAGATGCCCTTTTGGCACTCAATTGGGCACTAAGTAAGAGGGAAGATCTTCCTCATGGACAGAAGATCTTTCTGAGAAATGCCTTAGATTTCTGTCTTTCTCATAATTATTTTTGGTTCAGCAGTAGTTTTTTCACCCAGAAGAAAGGTGTAGCTATGGGCGCTAGGTTCGCGCCCAGTATAGCTAACCTGTTCATGGGAGAATGGGAGGATAAGGCGGTGTTCCAGCAGAAACGTGCAGAATTATTATTTTATAAACGATACATTGATGACTTGCTATTAATTTGGGCAGGATCAAAAGTATCGTTGGTCACGTTTTTGGAGTCATTGAACAAAAATGGTAATAATATTCAGCTCACTAGCCAAATCAATCAGAAGGAGATAGATTTTTTAGATGTCACTATATTCAGAGTAGATAATGCCCTCCAAACAAAAGTATTTTTTAAGAGCACTGATAGAAATAGTTTTTTACCAGTGCATAGCGGTCACCATTGTGGCTTAAAAATGTCCCGAACGGTCAAATGATGCGGTTAAAACAGAACTGTTCCACATCAGAGGATTATCTTGCACAATCCCAAGTACTCAGAGATAGATTTGTGGAGAAAGGTTACAAACCCCAGTTCCTAGACACTATCGTGGAAGAAATAGGTGCCATACCCCGACAGGAAATTTTGAAGGATAAGGTGGTCGGTATAGTGCAAGGTACTAAACAAGAATGGGGATTCATATCAGACTTCCATTCACAATTTAGAGATGTAGAATCACTGTTTAGAACTCATTGGCATGTTCTAGGTCTGGATAAGACACTACAGAAGGAACTACCCATGAAACCACAATTCATATATAGAAGGGCACCCAGTTTTGGAGATGTGGCAGTGAAAAAGGTATTGGACCCACCCTCCCGCCCCCCCACATTTTGGGACAGAGATGGGTTCTTTTCGTGCCGGAAATGTAAACCCTGTCGCGAAGTATTACGCCAAATAAGGGGCATGCAGGAATTCATTTCTACATCAAATGACAGGGAGTTCTCTATTAACAAGTTTATTACCTGCAATACTACTCACGTAGTATATGTTTTGAAATGTCCCTGCGGTCTAATGTATGTGGGTAGGACCAAAAGGTAGTTGCGTATTAGAGTAGCCGAGCACATACACAATATCGTGATAGGGTACAAGGACCACAATGTTTCCTTGCATTTCAAATTGCACCACAACCAAGACCCATCAGGATTATCATTTTGGGGCATCGACCATATTAAACCCTCTTGGAGGGGCTCAAATATGGTACGTGAATTATCGATACGTGAAACGAAATGGATTTTTTTATTAGGCACTTTGTCCCCTAAGGGGTTAAACATTGAGCTTGATATTAATTGTTTTATCAGTGACTATTGCCTTCCCCCCCCCCATGTGTTTTTTTTTTATATATGAAATTTTTAAACTTTAAATTTATAATTTTAAATTTCAAATATGATCCTTTTAGATCTTTTTGAATTTTGTGTCATTTTATTAAATTTTATTTAATATTAGAATTTTTTGAAGGCACGTACTAAGTTACTTTGATAGGTGAATATTAGTAGTATGCGATTGTTATAGTTTTAAAAAAATGAGATTATGATCAACTATTAAGGGCCATAATAATGTTCACTTATTATAAGTATGTATATAAATAACATAACTGGTCTCTTTACATTTTCCATATATTAAGCCTTGATTGTATATATATATAAAAAGTCCTTTGGACTATAGGCTATGAAGTATTATAAGTTAGATAATTTTAACCTAAATTTTAATAAATAAGGCAGTATAGCTGTATACAATACCTTTTTCTGATTGATGTCCGCAATAATGAGTAGACCTCTATTGAGATATAGAAGTATTCATATTAGCGTATTTATTAGATTTATTTTTATTGGATATTATTTTTAATATAGGTTGTTACCAATTGGAAGTGCAAACCGAGCTGTTACAAATGATAATTATTATAAAACATGACATAATAAAGGTTTTCTTTTAAATGACTATTAAAATGCAGTGAATGGCCATGAACTGGTTATCTAGCAATAGACAATTAGAGGAGTATGGTCCTTTGCATGTGTTTATTATTGGTGCACGCAAGTCTGATTAGATCAGCGGAGCACACAGTGTTAAAACATACACCAATATAAGCCGGCACGTCGCGTCGTTAGGCCACGCCCCTTTGAGAAAGTTGTGATGACAAAACGCGTCAGGACGTGACCTATACGACGACCGGAAGTGACGAGGAAGCTACAGCAAACCGGAAGGGGAACAGGAGACGCTGTGAACAGTGAGAGTGTTCACTTCATTACCTTACCAACCGGCTTTTTGCTTGGGAAAACACCCCGCTTAGCATTACAAATGTGAGATAACCAATGATTGGCCTCATAGCAAGGAGTTTCAAAAAATAGGAGGACAAGTGATGTTTTATTGTGAAGTGTGGATAAATACTTTGGAGAAAAATATTTTTAGAAAATAAAGACTGTTCAAACGTACTGGACTATCTGGACTTTTTTTATCCCTTTATATATCAAACGTACTGGCTGAATACTGGTGATTGGAGATGATGGTGTACAAAGGAAGCGATCTAAGGAGATTGTAACTTGGGAGGTTTTGACTCAATGCTGATAACATTAAGGATTGCGGTGAGTTTAAACCCCAGAGGGGAGTGTGGAACACGGGTGAAGCAATTTGGTGGAAGTATATAGCATCAACAGTCAACATTTCTTTCTTCACTTGCTTTTTAATGTGTGGACTTTTCTGAAAACTCACCCCTAAACACCATGATAATAATAATGTAACAATGTATCAGATTGCCAGCGATATATTTTGAGGATTTCCACAGCATAATAATGTTTTATATACCTGCATAAAATCTTAGATTTTTAGTGTATATACATTTATCTGGTCTTATAATAATACAGAGGAGCGCTGCTAAATGGTGAAAGTAATTTTATTGATCTTTGTGGATATGAAATCTATTTACCATTAACAAACAGTAAAGATATGTAGCAGTATAAATTTTGGCCAAAATGTATGAAGAAAAATTACTAATTTGCAACATTTTATAACAGAAACAAAGAAAAATGCATTTTTTTTACAGAGTTTTCGGTCTTTTTTCTTTTATAGCGCAAAAAATAAAAAACCCAGTGGTGATTAAATACCACCAAAAGAAAGCTCTATTTGTGTGAAAAAAAGGACAAAAAATGTCATATGAGTACAGTGTTGCATGACTGAGTAATTGTCATTCAAAATGTGAGAGCAACGAAAGCTGAAAATTGGTCTGGTTAGGAAGGGGGTTTAAGTGCCCAGTGGGTAAGTGGTTAATTATTAATTTGCTTTTTTATTTTATTTTTATACTGTCTCTTTTTTTTGTTATCACAGGGAATTTAAATATCCCCTAGGATAGCAATATGTAGTGACAGGTACTCTTTTTTGAAAAATGTTGGGTCTATTACACTCTAGATCTTTCCTCAGCCCTTAAAGCATCTGACCACACCAAGATCGGTGTGATAAGATGCTTTCCCAATTTCCCAATGGTGCTGTTTATATCTGGCAAAATTGTAGTAAGGAAATGCTCATAGCTTCGGAGCTGTTCTGGTCTCCGATCAGCTCTATGGTCAGCTGGCGGAATACCCAGTGGGACAGGAGAGCCAGAGAAAACCATTGAAGATGGCAGGAGAGAGGGGACGTTCCCTCCCACTGCTTGTAAAAGCAGTTTACTGGCTAATTAGCCGCTAGGATTGCTTTTACATAAAAGCCAACCACCGGCTGAAAAAAATGATACCAAGATGATACCAAAACCTGCAGGCATCATTCTGGTACAACCACTTAAAATCCAGCAACATATCAGTACGTCGTTGGTCCTTGTTGGGCATATATTGTAAAGTTATTTTTTTTCATGCAGCCTGTGGGCTGCATGAAAAAAGAGAGCCTAACAGGTTTCTCCATTCACAATGATTGGTATGCCCACATCACAGCGGACGCCTAAAGAAAAACCGAATAACGGTAATACTTTTCCATGTTAATGCCATTATATTGCCCAATATGTAAATATATCCAGATGACCTGCGATATATTCTAGCATTACTCGACAGATAATATTTGTCTATATACCGGTCTGTTTACTTATATGTTTATTTATGTTACAAATGGAAAATAGCAATAAAAAACTATTGAACGAAAAAGAGGTAGATCCTCGCCCTACGGGTTTCGTCCTGAGTGGACTTCAACTGGGGCATCTACCCCGCGTAGGGAGAGGATCTACCTATTCCCACACTGCTTTTAATCTTAACTGTGATCACTTTTATTCTTTTTTTAAAAAAAATTGGTTATGGTGGTTTTTGTTCAATAAAACCTTCCATGCTGATCTGCACTATTGGAGTCCCCCTCCTTTTTTCTTCCCTCCACGTGTTTTTGAAATACTTGAGAAATACTTCATGAGAGCTTTCACCATATCAAAAAGTGGTGTTTTGACATCAGCCTCATGTTCTGGTCATCTGTTGTATTAACCACCTGGAATTTGTGGTCCCTGTTTTGTGGTCGTGTTCCATCTTCCATTTGGGTTGTCCAAGGTTTGGTCGTCCGCACCTCTCAGTGAAAGTTCCACGGATTCCACCAGTCCATTCCAGAGACGTCCAACCTGCCAGTTTTCGGATTCTACATGCTTGTTTGACTCCCTGTCGCTGACAGGGGGTCCACTTGCTCTGGTAAGCACACATCCTTTTCTATATTCATTCAAGAAAGTGTTTGGAAAGAGGATCAAGTTCAAGTAATTTCCGTGTCTTTTTGATATCATCATCACCATATTTCACTGGGACACTGATATTGATTGATTTTGCATTTTGTCTATTTACATCGGACATTTGTTGTTCACTTTTATATAGGGAGCAATCCCGATATATACTTTTGTGATTTGAGTCACTTTTTGGGCACTATATATTAGTTTTATGCTCACTCACGTTTAGCGCTACATTCTTACCCACATTGTCTTTAGAATTCTTGTCACATTTATATGTAGCTGCTTTGGTTACAGCCCCCTTTTTTTCATTTTTCACTATTTGAGTTTAGCACGATAATTTTCTTTTTATATATAGTACATGGCAAGCAGGGTATTATTACCTTCCTTTCCCATAATATCAGGGAGAGAAGTGCCTCTAAAGCCCCATACACACGGTCGGACTTTTTCATGGATTTTGTCCGATCGGACAAGGTTGTTGAAAAATCAGACCGTGTGTATGCACCATCGGACAGTGTTCGTCGGTTTGTCCGACGGACAAAGTCTTATCTCCTGCTGGATAGATTTGCCGTCAACCCGGTCCGATTACACCAAACCCGATCGTGTGTACGGTTGTCCGACTGGACAAAGTGCTACGCATGCTCAGATCACATTACAAGACCAAAGCTATTGGCTACTAGCCTCTACGTAGTCCCGTCGTACGCAACAAACGTCACCACGTTCAGAATGATCGGATTTTCCGACAACTTTGTCCGACCGTGTGTACGCAAAACCAACATCGGACAAAGTACGACATGATCCGACGGACCTGGTCCGCGGATTGTCCGACGGACCTGGTCCGCGGATTGTCCGAGCGTGTGTATGGGGCTTAACGGTGTGTTAGTGGCATCACACAGGAGATCCTCTAATTACTTTGCATAGAGCAACCCCACAGGTCTTCTCAGTGTGTTAGTGGCATCACACAGATGCCTCCTCAATTTTCTTTTAGTCATAAGCACCCCACTGGACTTTCTAGTGTGTTAGTGGCATCCACACAGAGCTCCTCTTTTTTCCTTTTGCAGAAGCACCCAACAGGACTTCTAGTGTGGTTTAGTGGCATCACACAGAAGCTCCTCTATTTTTCTTTGCAGAAAGCACCCATAGGACATCTAAGTGTGTTAGTGGCATCAAACAGTGCTCCTATATTTTTTTCTCAGCATAGCACCCACATGACTACCGACTACAATTGCTGGATGACCGGCCAAGGGGAGGCAGATCGTGCAGAGCCCAAGACACAGGGGAGGCAGGCTCAGTTTCTATAGTGGACGGTGGCCGTGGACGTGGACGTGGTCCGTTGCATCGTCATCAGCAACGTGGCCATGGGACACGCGCGTCTTTGTTTTCGGCAGCTGGACATGTGGAGCCGCATCATGCTGAAGGCTTGGTAGAATGGATGACCATGCCCTCCTCATCCTCCTCATCCTCTCTCTCCCAGGCTCAGGGTACTGACAGAGCATCATCAGCCACCCCTTCCCTAGACCCACCATGTCCTCCTGAGGAGTCCCCCGAACTCTTTGAGCACAGTGTTGGGTACATGCTCCAGGAGGATGCCCAACGATTCGAAGGCTCGGATGACTATACCCAGCTTGAGGAATCTGTCAGTACTGTTCCACCAGCTGCAGCTTACTGCCAGGTTTGCTCTTGTGGTGAAGAGGGAGGGGATGATGAGGTCCACTGACTCCACGTGGGTGCCTCAAGGGAGAGAGTATGAGGAGGAGGACGAGGAGGAGGAGGATGCGGCGTCACATGTCCAACGAGGCAGGGATGCCCCCTGGAGGCCAGGTAGAGGCCAGCACAGCAACTGTACAACACCGCAGAGACTCCGCCTGTGAAGGGCGCTGCCTCTGCACGCTATCGAGAAAAGTTCTTTGGTGTGGGCCTTTTTTTGAGACAGAGTGCAGCAGTTCGCACTCACTTGCTATTTGCATTATTTGACTCAAGCGTATCTCGCGAGTGCCAAAAACATTCGCCGCTTGGGCACGACAAGCAATGACCAGACATATGGCGACCTGCCATGCAGCTCGTTGGAAAGGCACACATAAAAGAAAAAACACTCCAAAGAACTAAGCGGACCTCTCCGTGCTCCTCCTTCAGATGGGCTCTCCATCCCCCCTACACCTTCCCCTCTCTGAAAGCTGCACAGAGAGGACTCGAAGGCTTGTAAAATTCGGTTGTGTCACAACCAAGTTACTTGCAGCTACAACCGACGTCCGAATTGCAGCAGCAGGCAAATTCCCCTGCCCCCAGCTGCCTGGACCGTAAGAAAGAAGAGTACAACTCCAAAACCAACATCGGACAAAGTACGACGGACATGATCCGACGGACCTGGTCCGCGGATTGTCCGAGCGTGTGTATGGGGCTTAAGTGTAGACATTAGTGTAGATTTATTTAAAACAGACAAATGGCAACTCACATAGGGCCGGTACATAAGGCACATCAACACTATATATTGGATAAGCCCTCATCAGATGTAGTCATCCAGGACGCCGTCTCCAAACGCTGTAATGCTCCGCTCAGTTCCAGAAAGTACATATCGGCCTAAATTGAGGAAGAAATTTGTTTTTTTAAATTGGGGGATATTTATTATAGCAAAAAGTAAAAAATATAGTTTTTTTTTTCAAATGTGTCGCTATTTTTTTGTTTATAGACAAAAATATAAAAATCACAGAGGTGATCAAATACCACCAAAAGAAAGCTCCATTTGTGGGAAAAAAAGGACCTAAATTTTGTTTTTGTACAACATCACGCGACCACGCAATTGTCAGTTAAAATGACAGTGCTGTATCGTAAAAAATGGCCTGTTCAATAAGGGGCCAAATCTAAGGGGCTAAAGTGTTTAATGAAAGCTGCAGTTTTAAAAAAATTGAAAATAAAATTTTCAAATTACATTAACATCAAAAACTGATATGAGATTGTAGTGATGGGCGGTTATATTTCCCATTATATGCTTTAATATAATTCTAGAATAAAATGTAGATTAGGAAGAATAAAGAATACACGCTACCAAATAAGCAAATACAGTTTTCTTGTTCTCGCTATATTCACAATCATATTATTTACTTTTCAATCAGTTTTTATTGAATTTCATAACATACAGTAAAGATGCAAATTACACATTGTATGCCGTTAAAATAAATTAACTCAGAATAGCACTTAAATAATGTCAACTCAATTATCAATGAAGTGTTACAGAACAAGAATTACTGTTATTAAAATGCTACAAAACGCAATACATTCAATATAGAAATATAAGATCAATATAGTAACATAAGATCAAATAGAAGTATATGTCCTCTAGACAACCCCATGGGGACTACACTGTGTCTAAGAGGAGAACGTTGCCACAATAATAGAACTTATCCAGGAACCTGTGTCCATACTCTAGAACCCAGAGGCAAAAGTGTATATCAATCTGTTAGATATGAGTGTTACAAAAAGTTAGTAATAGTCGACCATTGTTCCCATGATGCCCACTTGGTTTTTTCCTTGGGTAATTTACCCTCACTGGATGCCATCATTAATTCATAACTATAATGTAGGTTTACGGTATCTAAGAGGTGAGTGATAGAGGGAGTTGTATCTGACTTCCATAATCTGGTTATAGTTAACCTAGCTGCCAATAGGATATGTGTCGTCACATGACGAAATGAAAAGGGTATGTCTTCAATGGATAAATTCAGGATAGCTAGACCCGGAGACATTGGTATATCTATCTGGGATATATCTTTTAAGAGAAGAAAAACGGTTTTCCAGTATTCCTGTATGAGGGTACATTCCCAAAATATGTGGAATATGCTTCCTATGTTGGAATTACATCTCCAGCACTTATTAGATAATGTGGGATAGAATGTTGCCAAGCGAGAAGGCGTCAAATACCATCTAAGGGACAATTTTTGTGTGAGTTCCCACAACGCAGAGCTTTTCGTGGATTTGTATACACTTCGTGAAGCTTGTTCCCATTGTGATTCTGTATAAGTCGTTGCTAGATCATTTACCCAGTGTGTATGTGGTGTGGATTTAGTAAATACACGCTTTTGGTTCAGGGTGTTGTATACAAGTGAAATACCCTTACCCTATCATGGTAGGGGGAATCGCTTTTGGTATTTTAGCGTCTAATGGAGTGCTCAACAACCAATTTTTTAAACTAGGACGAAATAGTAAGGAAAGTTCTATATTGCACCAGTTTTTATTCGGATCTTGCTGAAACCACTCAGTTGCTTGAGCTATGATCGCTGCAGTGTGATAATCTGTAAAATCTATTGAACCTGATCCTCCCGCTAATTTGTGTATCCTAAGTATAGAATGAGCGCATCTAGGTTTTGTACCGTGCCAAATACATCGGTTGAGTATCGTTTGAAGTGACTTAAAGTAATATTTAGGAATAGGAATAGGAATGGTCCTAAACAGGTATAAAATTTGAGGTAAATGCATCATCTTGAACGCCGCTAATCTGCCAGACCATGACAGTTCTATTTTAGCTAATTTCTGAGATTCAGTACGTAATTTATCTAAGAGAGGCTTGAAGTTTGATGAAAAGAGGAGTTTAGTGGTTCTAGTGAGTTGAATACCTAGGTAAGAAATGCTGTGTTCAGACCATGTGAAGGGGTATTGGGCTTGTAATAGTAATTTAGTGGTGGAATTCAATTTGAGATCTAGTATTTGTGATTTGGTGACATTTAGTTTGTAAAATGATATTCGTCCAAACCAATCTAAAACGTCTCGGGCTGCTGCTAAGGAGGAGGTAGGATTTGATAATATTAAAATCACATCATCAGCAAAAAGACTAATCTTATGAGTAGTGTTGCCAACAGTTATGCCTGAGATGTTCGAGTTCGTGCGTATGTGCTCAGCTAAAGGTTCTAAGTTAGATCAAAAATTAAGGGCGACAATGGGCAACCCTGACGGGTACCGTTCGAAATTTGGAATGGATGAGATATCATATTAGCCGAAAAAACTTGAGCAGCTGGGCAAGTATATAGTGCCATGATAGCATTATAAATATTGTCTTTAAACCCAAATTTCATGAGAACTTTCTGTAGATAGGTCCAGTGCACCCGATCAAATGCCTTCTCTGCATCTAAAGAAAGAAGCAGAGAAGGTGTTCCACTGGAATTTACGCAATGGATTAAGTCAATCATGCGACGCGTCGCGTTGGATGCTTGCCTCCCTTTAATAAATCCTGTTTGGTCTTTGTGAATCAGATCTGGCATAATCTTCATTAAGCGTCTAGCAATAGTTTTGGCGTATATTTTTAAATCAAGGTTAAGTAAGGAGATTGGCCAGAAGTTTTGTGGGGCAGTCGGTTCTTTTTCAGGTTTTGGGAGAGTGATAATTAATGCGTTTAGCGATTCTACAGAGAATTTGGAAGAATATGCAGCTTGGTTATGAAATTTTTAGCAAGTGTGGAATCAAATAGGTAGAGAATTGTTTGAAGTATTCCCCTGTAAGGCCATCCGGGCCTGGTGTTTTGTTACAAGGCAGTGATGAGATGGTAGCTAGAAGTTCTGGTGCTGAAAAAGGATCATTTAAATAAGACAATTGTGTTTCTGTCAGAGTCGGTAAATTTATCTTATGGAGAAAGTCATCAATTTCCTCTGGGGATGGTTGGTGGGTTGTAGGGTCATTCTTGAGATTATATAGGTCATTATATAGGTCACTATAGTAATCGCTAAAAGCATTCGCAATGTCTTGTTGATTAGATAGCTTCACTTTCGAGTGTGGGTGGAATAAGAAGGGAATTTTAGATTTAACTCTAGCCCCTTTGATACGTTGTGCTAATCTTTTTCCTGCCTTATTGGATGTGGAATAAGAGATGGCTTTGAATTTGCGTTGCATATGTTCGTATGTATGGAGAAGAAGCAGCCTGAGTTCCTGTCTAAGCGACATTAATTGTGCTAGTGTAGTGGGACATGCAGATGACTTATGGTCTGCCTCCAAATGAGCAATTTGGGAAGTAAGGGAGTCTATTTGTTGTGTTCTTTTTTTTTGTGAATGGAGCCCAGTTTTATAAGAACACCTCTCATTACCGCTTTATGCGCGTTCCACACCACGGCAGGATCCCCCACTGAATCAGCGTTTAATTCAAAATATTCTTTCAAATGAGTAGCAATTTCTTTGGCGTATGTAGCATGTTGTAATATGAAATTATTGGCTCTCCAGAGAAAAGAGTTCCGTTGAGGAGACGTATCATCAATAATTATCGAAATTGGGTTGTGGTCTGACCATGTCATGGTGTGGATAACAGAGGTAGTCACCTTTTGTAATAACAATTTATCAACAACAAACAAAGTCGCGTCGTTAGGCCACGCCCCTTTGAGAAAGTTGTGATGACAAAACGCGTCAGGACGTGACCTATACGACGACCGGAAGTGACGAGGAAGCTACAGCAAACCGGAAGGGGAACAGGAGACGCTGTGAACAGTGAGAGTGTTCACTTCATTACCTTACCAACCGGCTTTTTGCTTGGGAAAACACCCCGCTTAGCATTACAAATGTGAGATAACCAATGATTGGCCTCATAGCAAGGAGTTTCAAAAAATAGGAGGACAAGTGATGTTTTATTGTGAAGTGTGGATAAATACTTTGGAGAAAAATATTTTTAGAAAATAAAGACTGTTCAAACGTACTGGACTATCTGGACTTTTTTTATCCCTTTATATATCAAACGTACTGGCTGAATACTGGTGATTGGAGATGATGGTGTACAAAGGAAGCGATCTAAGGAGATTGTAACTTGGGAGGTTTTGACTCAATGCTGATAACATTAAGGATTGCGGTGAGTTTAAACCCCAGAGGGGAGTGTGGAACACGGGTGAAGCAATTTGGTGGAAGTATATAGCATCAACAGTCAACATTTCTTTCTTCACTTGCTTTTTAATGTGTGGACTTTTCTGAAAACTCACCCCTAAACACCATGATAATAATAATGTAACAATGTATCAGATTGCCAGCGATATATTTTGAGGATTTCCACAGCATAATAATGTTTTATATACCTGCATAAAATCTTAGATTTTTAGTGTATATACATTTATCTGGTCTTATAATAATCCAGAGGAGCGCTGCTAAATGGTGAAAGTAATTTTATTGATCTTTGTGGATATGAAATCTATTTACCATTAACAAACAGTAAAGATATGTAGCAGTATAAATTTTGGCCAAAATGTATGAAGAAAAATTACTAATTTGCAACATTTTATAACAGAAACAAAGAAAAATGCATTTTTTTTACAGAGTTTTCGGTCTTTTTTCTTTTATAGCGCAAAAAAATAAAAAACCCAGTGGTGATTAAATACCACCAAAAGAAAGCTCTATTTGTGTGAAAAAAAGGACAAAAAATGTCATATGAGTACAGTGTTGCATGACTGAGTAATTGTCATTCAAAATGTGAGAGCAACGAAAGCTGAAAATTGGTCTGGTTAGGAAGGGGGTTTAAGTGCCCAGTGGGTAAGTGGTTAATTATTCATTTGCTTTTATATTTTATTTTTACACTGTCTCTTTTTTTTGTTATCACAGGGAATTTAAATATCCCCTAGGATAGCAATATGTAGTGACAGGTACTCTTTTTTGAAAAATGTTGGGTCTATTACACTCTAGATCTTTCCTCAGCCCTTAAAGCATCTGACCACACCAAGATCGGTGTGATAAGATGCTTTCCCAATTTCCCAATGGTGCTGTTTATATCTGGCAAAATTGTAGTAAGGAAATGCTCATAGCTTCGGAGCTGTTCTGGTCTCCGATCAGCTCTATGGTCAGCTGGCGGAATACCCAGTGGGACAGGAGAGCCAGAGAAAACCATTGAAGATGGCAGGAGAGAGGGGACGTTCCCTCCCACTGCTTGTAAAAGCAGTTTACCGGCTAATTAGCCGCTAGGATTGCTTTTACATAAAAGCCAACCACCGGCTGAAAAAAATGATACCAAGATGATACCAAAACCTGCAGGCATCATTCTGGTACAACCACTTAAAATCCAGCAACATATCAGTACGTCGTTGGTCCTTGTTGGGCATATATTGTAAAGTTATTTTTTTTCATGCAGCCTGTGGGCTGCATGAAAAAAGAGAGCCTAACAGGTTTCTCCATTCACAATGATTGGTATGCCCACATCACAGCGGACGGCTAAAGAAAAACCGAATAACGGTAATACTCTTCCATGTTAATGCCATTATATTGCCCAATATGTAAATATATCCAGATGACCTGCGATATATTCTAGCATTACTCGACAGATAATATTTGTCTATATACCGGTCTGTTTACTTATATGTTTATTTATGTTACAAATGGAAAATAGCAATAAAAAACTATTGAACGAAAAAGAGGTAGATCCTCGCCCTACGGGTTTCGTCCTGAGTGGACTTCAACTGGGGCATCTACTGCCCCAGGTAGATGCCCCAGTTGAAGTCCACTCAGGACGAAACGCGTAGGGAGAGGATCTACCTATTCCCACACTGCTTTTAATCTTAACTGTGATCACTTTTATTCTTTTTTTAAAAAAAATTTGTTATGGTGGTTTTTGTTCAATAAAACCTTCCATGCTGATCTGCACTATTGGAGTCCCCCTCCTTTTTTCTTCCCTCCACGTGTTTTTGAAATACTTGAGAAATACTTCATGAGAGCTTTCACCATATCAAAAAGTGGTGTTTTGACATCAGCCTCATGTTCTGGTCATCTGTTGTATTAACCACCTGGAATTTGTGGTCCCTGTTTTGTGGTCGTGTTCCATCTTCCATTTGGGTTGTCCAAGGTTTGGTCGTCCGCACCTCTCAGTGAAAGTTCCACGGATTCCACCAGTCCATTCCAGAGACGTCCAACCTGCCAGTTTTCGGATTCTACATGCTTGTTTGACTCCCTGTCGCTGACAGGGGGTCCACTTGCTCTGGTAAGCACACATCCTTTTCTATATTCATTCAAGAAAGTGTTTGGAAAGAGGATCAAGTTCAAGTAATTTCCGTGTCTTTTTGATATCATCATCACCATATTTCACTGGGACACTGATATTGATTGATTTTGCATTTTGTCTATTTACATCGGACATTTGTTGTTCACTTTTATATAGGGAGCAATCCCGATATATACTTTTGTGATTTGAGTCACTTTTTGGGCACTATATATTAGTTTTATGCTCACTCACGTTTAGCGCTACATTCTTACCCACATTGTCTTTAGAATTCTTGTCACATTTATATGTAGCTGCTTTGGTTACAGCCCCCTTTTTTTCATTTTTCACTATTTGAGTTTAGCACGATAATTTTCTTTTTATATATAGTACATGGCAAGCAGGGTATTATTACCTTCCTTTCCCATAATATCAGGGAGAGAAGTGCCTCTAAAGCCCCATACACACGGTCGGACTTTTTCATGGATTTTGTCCGATCGGACAAGGTTGTTGAAAAATCAGACCGTGTGTATGCACCATCGGACAGTGTTCGTCGGTTTGTCCGACGGACAAAGTCTTATCTCCTGCTGGATAGATTTGCCGTCAACCCGGTCCGATTACACCAAACCCGATCGTGTGTACGGTTGTCCGACTGGACAAAGTGCTACGCATGCTCAGATCACATTACAAGACCAAAGCTATTGGCTACTAGCCTCTACGTAGTCCCGTCGTAGGCAACAAACGTCACCACGTTCAGAATGATCGGATTTTCCGACAACTTTGTCCGACCGTGTGTACGCAAAACCAACATCGGACAAAGTACGACGGACATGATCCGACGGACCTGGTCCGCGGATTGTCCGAGCGTGTCTATGGGGCTTAAGTGTAGACATTAGTGTAGATTTATTTAAAACAGACAAATGGCAACTCACATAGGGCCGGTACATAAGGCACATCAACACTATATATTGGATAAGCCCCCATCAGATGTAGTCATCCAGGACGCCGTCTCCAAACGCTGTAATGCTCCGCTCAGTTCCAGAAAGTACATATCGGCCTAAATTGAGGAAGAAATTTGTTTTTGTTTTTTTAAATTGGGGGATATTTATTATAGCAAAAAGTAAAAAATATAGTTTTTTTTTTCAAATGTGTCGCTATTTTTTTGTTTATAGACAAAAATATAAAAATCACAGAGGTGATCAAATACCACCAAAAGAAAGCTCCATTTGTGGGAAAAAAAGGACCTAAATTTTGTTTTTGTACAACATCACGCGACCACGCAATTGTCAGTTAAAATGACACAGTGCTGTATCGTAAAAAATGGCCTGTTCAATAAGGGGCCAAATCTAAGGGGCTAAAGTGTTTAATGAAAGCTGCAGTTTTAAAAAAATTGAAAATAAAATTTTCAAATTACATTAACATCAAAAACTGATATGAGATTGTAGTGATGGGCGGTTATATTTCCCATTATATGCTTTAATATAATTCTAGAATAAAATGTAGATTAGGAAGAATAAAGAATACACGCTACCAAATAAGCAAATACAGTTTTCTTGTTCTCGCTATATTCACAATCATATTATTTACTTTTCAATCAGTTTTTATTGAATTTCATAACATACAGTAAAGATGCAAATTACACATTGTATGCCGTTAAAATAAATTAACTCAGAATAGCACTTAAATAATGTCAACTCAATTATCAATGAAGTGTTACAGAACAAGAATTACTGTTATTAAAATGCTACAAAACGCAATACATTCAATATAGAAATATAAGATCAATATAGTAACATAAGATCAAATAGAAGTATATGTCCTCTAGACACCCCCATGGGGACTACACTGTGTCTAAGAGGAGAACGTTGCCACAATAATAGAACTTATCCAGGAACCTGTGTCCATACTCTAGAACCCAGAGGCAAAAGTGTATATCAATCTGTTAGATATGAGTGTTACAAAAAGTTAGTAATAGTCGACCATTGTTCCCATGATGCCCACTTGGTTTTTTCCTTGGGTAATTTACCCTCACTGGATGCCATCATTAATTCATAACTATAATGTAGGTTTACGGTATCTAAGAGGTGAGTGATAGAGGGAGTTGTATCTGACTTCCATAATCTGGTTATAGTTAACCTAGCTGCCAATAGGATATGTGTCGTCACATGACGAAATGAAAAGGGTATGTCTTCAATGGATAAATTCAGGATAGCTAGACCCGGAGACATTGGTATATCTATCTGGGATATATCTTTTAAGAGAAGAAAAACGGTTTTCCAGTATTCCTGTATGAGGGTACATTCCCAAAATATGTGGAATATGCTTCCTATGTTGGAATTACATCTCCAGCACTTATTAGATAATGTGGGATAGAATGTTGCCAAGCGAGAAGGCGTCAAATACCATCTAAGGGACAATTTTTGTGTGAGTTCCCACAACGCAGAGCTTTTCGTGGATTTGTATACACTTCGTGAAGCTTGTTCCCATTGTGATTCTGTATAAGTCGTTGCTAGATCATTTACCCAGTGTGTATGTGGTGTGGATTTAGTAAATACACGCTTTTGGTTCAGGGTGTTGTATACAAGTGAAATACCCTTACCCTATCATGGTAGGGGGAATCGCTTTTGGTATTTTAGCGTCTAATGGAGTGCTCAACAACCAATTTTTTAAACTAGGACGAAATAGTAAGGAAAGTTCTATATTGCACCAGTTTTTATTCGGATCTTGCTGAAACCACTCAGTTGCTTGAGCTATGATCGCTGCAGTGTGATAATCTGTAAAATCTATTGAACCTGATCCTCCCGCTAATTTGTGTATCCTAAGTATAGAATGAGCGCATCTAGGTTTTGTACCGTGCCAAATACATCGGTTGAGTATCGTTTGAAGTGACTTAAAGTAATATTTAGGAATAGGAATAGGAATGGTCCTAAACAGGTATAAAATTTGAGGTAAATGCATCATCTTGAACGCCGCTAATCTGCCAGACCATGACAGTTCTATTTTAGCTAATTTCTGAGATTCAGTACGTAATTTATCTAAGAGAGGCTTGAAGTTTGATGAAAAGAGGAGTTTAGTGGTTCTAGTGAGTTGAATACCTAGGTAAGAAATGCTGTGTTCAGACCATGTGAAGGGGTATTGGGCTTGTAATAGTAATTTAGTGGTGGAATTCAATTTGAGATCTAGTATTTGTGATTTGGTGACATTTAGTTTGTAAAATGATATTCGTCCAAACCAATCTAAAACGTCTCGGGCTGCTGCTAAGGAGGAGGTAGGATTTGATAATATTAAAATCACATCATCAGCAAAAAGACTAATCTTATGAGTAGTGTTGCCAACAGTTATGCCTGAGATGTTCGAGTTCGTGCGTATGTGCTCAGCTAAAGGTTCTAAGTTAGATCAAAAATTAAGGGCGACAATGGGCAACCCTGACGGGTACCGTTCGAAATTTGGAATGGATGAGATATCATATTAGCCGAAAAAACTTGAGCAGCTGGGCAAGTATATAGTGCCATGATAGCATTATAAATATTGTCTTTAAACCCAAATTTCATGAGAACTTTCTGTAGATAGGTCCAGTGCACCCGATCAAATGCCTTCTCTGCATCTAAAGAAAGAAGCAGAGAAGGTGTTCCACTGGAATTTACGCAATGGATTAAGTCAATCATGCGACGCGTCGCGTTGGATGCTTGCCTCCCTTTAATAAATCCTGTTTGGTCTTTGTGAATCAGATCTGGCATAATCTTCATTAAGCGTCTAGCAATAGTTTTGGCATATATTTTTAAATCAAGGTTAAGTAAGGAGATTGGCCAGAAGTTTTGTGGGGCAGTCGGTTCTTTTTCAGGTTTTGGGAGAGTGATAATTAATGCGTTTAGCGATTCTACAGAGAATTTGGAAGAATATGCAGCTTGGTTAAGAAATTTTTAGCAAGTGTGGAATCAAATAGGTAGAGAATTGTTTGAAGTATTCCCCTGTAAGGCCATCCGGGCCTGGTGTTTTGTTACAAGGCAGTGATGAGATGGTAGCTAGAAGTTCTGGTGCTGAAAAAGGATCATTTAAATAAGACAATTGTGTTTCTGTCAGAGTCGGTAAATTTATCTTATGGAGAAAGTCATCAATTTCCTCTGGGGATGGTTGGTGGGTTGTAGGGTCATTCTTGAGATTATATAGGTCACTATAGTAATCGCTAAAAGCATTTGCAATGTCTTGTTGATTAGATAGCTTCACTTTCGAGTGTGGGTGGAATAAGAAGGGAATTTTAGATTTAACTCTAGCCCCTTTGATACGTTGTGCTAATCTTTTTCCTGCCTTATTGGATGTGGAATAAGAGATGGCTTTGAATTTGCGTTGCATATGTTCGTATGTATGGAGAAGAAGCAGCCTGAGTTCCTGTCTAAGCGACATTAATTGTGCTAGTGTAGTGGGACATGCAGATGACTTATGGTCTGCCTCCAAATGAGCAATTTGGGAAGTAAGGGAGTCTATTTGTTGTGTTCTTTTTTTTTGTGAATGGAGCCCAGTTTTATAAGAACACCTCTCATTACCGCTTTATGCGCGTTCCACACCACGGCAGGATCCCCCACTGAATCAGCTTTTAATTCAAAATATTCTTTCAAATGAGTAGCAATTTCTTTGGCGTATGTAGCATGTTGTAATATGAAATTATTGGCTCTCCAGAGAAAAGAGTTCCGTTGAGGAGACGTATCATCAATAATTATCGAAATTGGGTTGTGGTCTGACCATGTCATGGTGTGGATAACAGAGGTAGTCACCTTTTGTAATAACAATTTATCAACAACAAACATGTCAATTCTGGAATACGACTTGTGTTGCGGGGAGAAATAAGTATAATCCCTCTCTGATCCATGGTGGCATCTCCAGACATCGTAAAGATCAGACGATGTCAGGATTTGCCCCAGGGGAGAGGGTCTTCTCTTATCCGCTGAAGTAGTGTCCATATAAATATCTGCAACCATATTAAAGTCTCCGCATACAAGGAGATATCCTTGTTGTAACTCTTTAATTTTGGTCAAAGTCTTTTTGACAAAATTTGCCTGTCTAGAATTGGGAGCATACAAGTTGAGTAAGGTATATTTAGTTCCATTAATCATACAGATTAAAATAAGAAAACGACCATTGGGGTCACCTATTTCTTTTATGAGGTGGAAGTCAGTGTCTTTCTTGATCGCTACAAGCACTCCTCTCTTCTTGGAAGAGAAATTAGAATAGAAAATAAGGGGCAATTTGTTACTGCGACATAAAGTGGCTGAAAGTGGGGTCAAGTGTGTCTCTTGGACACATAAGATATCACTATCAAGCTTTTCAGCAGTATGCCACAAAGATTGTCTCTTTGCTGGGTGGTTGAGACCCTTGGCGTTCAAGGATACTATCGTGAATGGCATATTTCCTGTTGTGGCTAAGTGATGGATCGTGGGAGACTATAACACTTACAGTTTGCAGATATTTCTTGGTGTATACAGTAAATTCAGTTCCTTTCGGCTTATCAGGATACCTGGATTCCGTAACTAGATGTATTTCTATAAAACCTGGAATGAAATTACAATTATATATAACAGCTATTTAAAAATATAGCAAAAGATATGAAAACAGGATGCGGCAGATTTGTGTCAAGCACAAAAAAAAAAGCAAAGAGTCAGCTTTTACTGCTGCAGTGTGGAACAGTTAATACCAAAGGCAAGTGAGATCAAACAAAATTCCTGGAGGGGACGCTATAAACGTAGTTAGCGGACCGCTCAGGAGCCAGATACTTCCATAGGTTGATGATTCCGGGATCTTTGATTGTAGTGATATGTTGAAGGACGTTTTGGAAGAAGCGAAGTTTCATCTTTGTGGTATTCCGGGATTATTCCCCATTCTTTCAAAAGCTTCAAACCCTTGTGTAGGTCATTTATTATATGAGTGGATCCGTTTTTGGAGACAATTAGTGTGGCCGGGTAGCGCCATTTGTATAGAATCTTATGGTTTTGCATTCCTTTAGTTATGGGGTTCAAATCTCTACGTAGTTGAAGCGTATATCTTGATAAATCAGGAAATATTTGAACACCCTCAAACGGACGTGGTAGAGGGAAAAAATGGATCCTCATAAGTATATCTCTAGGCACTGATGCAGCCAGGTGTGAAGGTTTTGCAATTCTGTGTATTCTGTCAATTATAATGTCACGTGGCGTAACTTCAGGTAGAATAGTGCGTATAAGTTCTTTGGCGTATTTGGGTAATTCTGGAGTTGTTATATTTTCGGGGACCCCCCTTAACTTGACATTGTTTCGTCTAGAGCGGTCTTCCAAATTTGCTAATTTGCCCCTTATCCACTCTTGTTCATCTTTTACCTCATCAATAGAATCAATGATGTCATTGACTGTGGAGGAGCATTCCATCATACCTTTCTCAATAGTGGATACTCTGTTATCTATTAGACTGACATCGGTAGTGAGTTTAGTAAATAGAGTGGATAAATCAGTCACAAGAGAGGAATGCAGTGATATTAACATCTCTTTCAGTGTAGTGTCAATAACAGGCTGACCGCAGGTTGGGAAGGATGCCATTGAGGAATGTAAGGCCTGGTTAGATTGTAGTGGAATAAAAGCCTGGGGCTCAATTTCTGAGTGAGGTGGCCGCTGTGCTAGAGCATCCATTCTCATTTTTGCCTTAGCTGGGCTGTTCATTAAGGGATCCCCCTCTGTGTCATTGTCATGGGAGCTAGACATCTCCCTGTTTGGTGAGTCACCAGAAATGTTATTAGGGATTTCTGTATGTTTAGTCTGAGGCGCTGCTATGCCTTCAGCTCCATTTTGATTCTGACTGACCAGCACTTCAGGAGGGTACAGGAGTGTGGTGAGCTTTTGGGGCTTGTGGTCCCCAGTTCTCTTACGGGACATTGTTGTGGGTCACTACCGGACTAATGTGGGGAAGTTTTTGTACAAAAATACCGGCTCCAGCGGTCCCTAATCGTTCCGGTTCGTCTCCCTCACAGCAGAGCTCAGCACTAAGCGTCCATCTCTCTTGCCGGCTGGCCACGCCCCCACAATCATATTATTTAAATATCCACGACTGACAACCCTGATTGAATCTTTTATAATGAACGAACACATTCATTACATTATTCTGAACAGCCAAAAGCAGCTTCAAGAGCAACTTTTGCATCTTCTGCAATCCCATTCAAGGCATAGTACAGAAGGTCACAACAAGCGGCTCCAGACATAGGACCAGACACAGCAGCACTTAGGACTGGAATCCAGCTGAAAACAGATTTAGTGACAATATAACCAGCACCATTCCTTTGCTCTCGCTCTCTTCTCACAATATCACAAGTGATCTCATTAATCACAAATGGGGATTTCATTAAATATTTCAGATCACTTCTACCAGACCTTGCTGCCAAGTTGCTCAAAGATTTCTTATCAAGACCAAAACATTCTACATATCCCTGAATATGGTAACATAAGGATGAAATCTCATTGGTATCTGATAACCCAGGGACCATTGACGCTGCAACGGCTTGCACAATGACCAAAGGAAATGCACTTTCTAGAGCTTGCTTTTTCATTTGTATTGCCTGAGAGGAAATGTTAGGCAGGGCTCGTAAATAAACATAACGCTTGTGACTTGGAAGCTCTTCCTCAAACGTTTTCAGCAAACGAGAGAAATCAAATTTCTCAGGCTGGAAAGAAGATACAAGAAAGACAGAATCATCTTTAATATTGTTAAAATCAACTTTGAGAGAATTAAAACAATCCTGCCTGATCTCATCTAGTATCTCTTTTTCATTGAAAGTTTTAGGTCTACGTTCTTGGCTTTCACTTAAGTCCCTGTCAATTTTTGATCTCACAAAGTAAAAGTTCTTCTTCGTGTTTTGGATCTCTCTAGCCAGCAATATGTGATTCTCTTTGAATCTTTCAGATGCAATTATAATAAAAAAGTCATAGCACTGAAACTCAACTTTATTCAGATATTCACTGGCTTTAAAATTAGGAGTTCCTGTTCCAGGAAGATCCCAATAGGTTACGCTCCTATACTTTGGATGGGGATAAGGCGTTGGCTCCATAGTGGTCTCCACCACACCGGTCTGAGCAGATTCTTCAGCACCAAGACCACGGAGGGCGTTGATAAATGTGGACTTTCCGGACCCCGATTCTCCAGTAATTGCGACATTCAGGGGGGTATTTTCCACGTCACTCAAACATTTATTGACTTTTTCCAAGGCTCCAGCTGCATCTCCCCTTTCTAGGGCTTCTGTTACCCCCTTTTTAAGTTGTTCTGAGGTAGCAGAATCCATATTTTTACGTAGACAGAATAATCTAATAAAAGAAAAGAAAAGAGAGAGGTCAAACGCTTGAGGAGCGCCACTAAAAATGTGGGTCTTCCTCCCAAAGCACCCAAACACAATGCAGTTGGGCACAGGCTCTGTGGGACCCTGTTGGCCAGAAGGCAGAGTCAACAAGGGGCAGGTGGCTTACGTAGCACCTAGTCCAAGTATGGGCAATGATGACATAGTAAACTCCATCCCCCGAGTTCCCTGGGTTACTGGGTACATAAAACCATGGGGGAAAGGGCAACAAGGGCAAATTTTACCCCCTGATTTTCAGCAAAGAGGAATAAATAGTATGTTACAATTTCCCTCTGCTGCCAACAATGCTGGATCCGATCTAACCAAAGGGAGGGGCAGCAAATTGTCCACCTTGAGATGCATTAGCCCCTAGCACAGCCTGGAGTATGGTGTGTTTTTTTTCCCTTTTATATTTTTTTACCCTCACACACTTGTGGTTGGAGGTCTGAGTGACTCGCTAAAACATGTTCACTAGAGAGGGCGTGCGACTACCAACCTGCTCCATTGAGTTGGGTGGTACATAAAGCTATACTTGCTGACCCCCATTCCCCCCTCCTGCATTGACAAGCATCGTTAAATTGATAAGGGGGTTCCCACCCAGTGCTGAAGTGCATTCTAGCTGCCCGAGTGTCCCTGCCCCCCACTTTTATTCATTGTATGTCTAGTCTTTAAATCATGCAGGCTCAGTATCACATGTGGGTATTTCTTAAAATGGTACTAAGCCTATAAAAAGTACTGTGAATATCTCTTAAACAAGAACTGCAGCCGGTGACATCATCGGTGCACGCGCTCTGAAGGTACGGATTACAGTGCCGGACCATTAGAGCCTGTGCCGGAAACAGGGACTCATGTAGTTGGAGGCTGCAAACTCAGACGGAAGACCGAGGGAAGATGTCAGCCGTCTCATCGGTGAGGGCTTCAGTCTAAGGTAAGTTTCTCATAATGTGCTAGTATGCGATGTATACTAGCATATTATGACAATGCTTTTCAGGAAAAAAAAAATTAAACGAAGGGTGATCTGTATGCAAATATAGTGTGACTAAGACCACCTCCTCCTCCATACTGACATCCACCCATCAAGACATTTTAATATTTGAATAACTCCTTCTAAGAGCCAGTCCACTGCTTGCTCCAGGGCTGGGGGCTTCCGAGAGGAGCACTGAGGGTGCTGTGATGTTTTCAGGAAGCCATGTATGTACACCCATCTGCCTGTCCCTCCCACCAACCATGATCTGCCTGCATTGCATAGAGAAGTACAGAGACCCAGACATGAAGTTACTAGGTCTAAAGTAAGGTAAGTAATGAATATGGAAAGGTGGGGACGGGGAAAAGCAAAAACATTAACAGATTCAGCCTCAAAGGGGCTTTTTTTTTTATTAAGATATCATACTTACCTCCACTGTGTAGTTAGTTTTGCACAGTGTGGCCCCGAACCTCATCTTCTGGGGTCCTCCGGCGGCTCTCGCATCCATTACCCCCCTGGGAGAAGAGCTCTCCTTGGGGGTTACCTTGCGAGCTTGATCCCGAGTCCAGCATTTGTGTCTAGCTCAGCTGTGGGGACCCCAGTCCCACTCCAGACCCATGTGAACCAAGGCAAAAGAGAGAGCAGCCCCCTGAGCATGGAAATGGAGCTCAAAGCCAAGGTCAGTGCAGGGGACACGGCATGGGGAAGCAGATTAATCATGGAGCCTGGAACCTGTGTTTGCTGCCTCCTCTGTACTGCATGTCCCCACCATCAATTGCTCTCCGTTCTTGTACTCCCCGTCCCTACCATCAGCTGCTCCCCCTTCCTTGTACTGCCTGTTCACACCATCAATTGTTCCTTTCTGTGCTGTCTGGTTCCCACCATCGCATAACTCCCAACTGTCGCTGATTTGGTACAAAGTCCTTCTGTCCCTCCTTCCTCCTCATTTGTCCCTCACTTCTTTTGTATAATTCTCCTTTAAGGGGGTGTGGCAGGAGGCGTGTCCTATGCCTACATACTTTAGCAATAGGTGTCCCTTGTTCCCATCTCAAAAAGTTGGGAGGTAAGCCATTGACATCCCACTCTGTGCTGCAAGTCCCCACCATCAACTTCCCTCCTCCCTACTTTCAAGTTACCCCTCTGTCCCTACCACAGACTGCCCCCATTATAGTCCCTGATCCCACCATCACCTTCTCCCATCCCTTTGTACTTTCTATCCCTACCATCAGCTGCTCCCCACCCACCATTGTACTACCCGTCCCCACCATCAATTTCCCACTCTTTGCTGTCTGGTGCCCACCATCAACTTCCTCCCTGTTAGGGATGGGCCCGGTGTTCGATTCAAAACCAAGTTCGAATTGAACATCGGCCGTTTGACCGCTCATCGAGTCCAGAACTCTGCGGGCCATTCGCATCAAATTCGTGTGATGCGAACGACCCACAATGCACTGCGCCAGTCGCAGTGCATTGCTGGCTGATGATTGGCCAAACATACACTGTGACCCCGCATGCTTGGCCAATCATAGCGCCAGCAGCGAGGAGAGCAATAATTGGTCACAGGCAGAATGCCTGTGACGAATTATAGCTCAGGGGGTTTAGTACACGCCCCACACTATATAAGAACGCCGCGCCGGCGGCCTTGTGTAGTGTGTTCCGGTGTTCAGGGAAAGAGGATTGATAGGCAGGGACAGTGTGAACTACTTATCATTCATTTATGTGTGGGGAAAGTGCAGGGAAAGAGGATTGATAGGCAGGGACAGTGTGAACTACTTATCATTCATTTCCGTGTGGGGAAAGTGCAGGGAAAGAGGGTTGATAGGCAGGTATAGTGGGTTATTCTCAGGCATTTGCGTGTGGGGAAAGTGCTGTTCTCTATAAATACAGCCATCTGCAGGAATTAGTGTGTGTGTGCTGTGTGAGTCCAGCACAGCACAGTATATAACCTGCACCTGTATCTGCCCTGGTGTCATCTAATTCAGCCATCTGCAGGAGTTAGTGTGTGTGTGTGTGTTGTGTGAGTCCAGCACAGCACAGTATACAACCTGAACCTGTATCTGCCCTGGTGTCATCTAATCCAGCCATCTGCAGGAGTTAGTGTGTGTGTTGTGTGAGTCCAGCACAGCACAGTATACAACCTGCACCTGTATCTGCCCTGGTGTCATCTAATACAGCCATCTGCAGGAGTTAGTGTGTGTGTGTTGTGTGAGTCAAGCACAGCACAGTATACAATCTGCACCTGTATCTGCCCTGGTGTCATCTAATCCAGCCATCTGCAGGAGTTAGTGTGTGTGTTGTGTGAGTCCAGCACAGCACAGTATACAACCTGCACCTGTATCTGCCCTGGTGTCATCTAATCCAGCCATCTGCAGGAGTTAGTGTGTGTGTGTTGTGGGAGTCCAGCACAGCACAGTATACAACCTGTACCTGTATCTGCCCTGGTGTCATCTAATCCAGCCATCTGCAGGAGTTAGTGTGTGTGTTGTGTGAGTCCAGCACAGCACAGTATACAACATGCACCTGTATCTGCCCTGGTGTCATCTAATCCAGCCATCTGCAGGAGTTAGTGTGTGTGTTGTGTGAGTCCAGCACAGTATACAACCTGCACCTGTATCTGCCCTGGTGTCATCTAATCCAGCCATCTGCAGGAGTTAGAGTGTGTGTGTTGTGTGAGTCCAGCACAGTATACAACCTGCACCTGTATCTGCCCTGGTGTCATCTAATCCAGCCATCTGCAGGAGTTAGTGTGTGTGTGTTGTGTGAGTCCAGCACAGCACAGTATACAACCTGCACCTGTATCTGCCCTGGTGTCATCTAATACAGCCATCTGCAGGAGTTAGTGTGTGTTGTGTGAGTCCAGCACAGCACAGTATACAACGTGCACCTGTATCTGCCCTGGTGTCATCTAATCCAGCCATCTGCAGGAGTTAGTGTGTGTGTGTTGTGTGAGTCCAGCACAGCACAGTATACAACCTGCGCCTGTATCTGCCCTGGTGTCATCTAATCCAGCCATCTGCAAGAGTTATGCCTCGTACACACGTACGGACTTTTGCCGGCGGACCTAAGTCCAGCGGACAATCCGCTGGACTTTCCGGCTAGGTCCGCTGGACTTTCCGAGGGTGTGGACTTGCCCACACACGCACGGACTTGTCCAGCGGATAATCCGCCGGCCAAAAGTCCGCGGGACTTTTGAAAATGAACGGACTTGCCCACACACGGAGCAGTCCGTTCATTTCGAACGTAACTTCAGGTTACGTAGCTAGCGTAGGCAGTAAATGCCGCCGCGCTAGCTCCGTGACCTGGCATGGATTTAAAGGGAATCCCCACGCCGAAAAAACGGCGTGAGGGTTCCCCCCAAATCCATGTCAGACCCTCATCCGAGCACGCAGCCTGGCAGGCCAGGAAAGGGGTGGGGACGAACGAGCGCCCCCCCCCCCCCTGAGCCGTACCAGGCCGCGTGCCCTCAACATGGGGGGTGCCCTGGGGAAAGGGGGGCCGTGCGGCCCCCCCACCCCAAAGCACCTTGTCCCCATGTTGATGAGGACAAGGGCCTCTTCCCGACAACCCTGGCCGTTGGTTGTCGGGGTCTGCGGGCGGGGGCTTATCGGAATCTGGGAACCCCCTTTAATAAGGGGGCCCCCAGATACCGGCCCCCCACCCTATGTGAATGAGTATGGGGTACGATGTACCCCTACCCATTCACCTAAGGTGTAAAATGTAAAGTAAAAAAAAAACACCCACACTTTTGAAAAAATAGTTTATTGCACTGCTCCGGGGGTCTTCTTCCGTCTTGGGGGTCTTCTCGCCGGACTCCCCCGCCATTTACCAAGCTCTTTTACCGAGCGAGGGGAGTCCGGCTACCTTCTTCGTCGTCGCCGCCGTCTGGGGGTCTCGATCCGCCTTCGGGGGTCTTCTTCCGTCTTGGGGGTCTTCTCGCCGGACTCCTCCCCTCTCTTCTGCTCTTTTACCTAGCTCTTTCACGAGGGGAGGTGTCCGGCTACCTTCTTCGTCGTCGCCGCCGTCGTCTGGGGGTCTCGATCCGCCTTCGGGGGTCTTCCGGGGGTCTCTTCTGTTCTTGCGGCGGTCGTCGTCTTCCGCGCCGCCGGCGCCTTGTCCTTCTTGTTCTTCTTGTTCTTCTTCTTCTTCCGATGTTGACCCGACGCTCTCTCTGCCCGGAATGCCTGTGCCGCTCTGAGCTCGGACTTATATAGGGACATGGGCGACAGGGTCACATGTTCATGTCACATGGTGACCCCGCCCCCTTGCGATGTCACAGTCCCAGCATCCTCCGGGACTGTGACAACACAAGGGGGCGGGGTCACCATGTGACATGTGCATGTGACCCTGTCGCCCATGTCCCTATATAAGTCCGAGCTCAGAGCGGCACAGGCATTCCGGGCAGAGAGAGCGTCGGGTCAACATCGGAAGAAGAAGAAGAACAAGAAGAACAAGAACAAGGACAAGGCGCCGGCGGCGCGGAAGACGACGACCGCCGCAAGAACAGAAGAGACCCCCGGAAGACCCCCGAAGGCGGATCGAGACCCCCAGACGACGGCGGCGACGACGAAGAAGGTAGCCGGACACCTCCCCTCGTGAAAGAGCTAGGTAAAAGAGCAGAAGAGAGGGGAGGAGTCCGGCGAGAAGACCCCCAAGACGGAAGAAGACCCCCGAAGGCGGATCGAGACCCCCAGACGGCGGCGACGACGAAGAAGGTAGCCGGACTCCCCTCGCTCGGTAAAAGAGCTTGGTAAATGGCGGGGGAGTCCGGCGAGAAGACCCCAAGACGGAAGAAGACCCCCGGAGCAGTGCAATAAACTATTTTTTCAAAAGTGTGGGTGTTTTTTTTTACTTTACATTTTACACCTTAGGTGAATGGGTAGGGGTACATCGTACCCCATACTCATTCACATAGGGTGGGGGGCCGGTATCTGGGGGCCCCCTTATTAAAGGGGGTTCCCAGATTCCGATAAGCCCCCGCCCGCAGACCCCGACAACCAACGGCCAGGGTTGTCGGGAAGAGGCCCTTGTCCTCATCAACATGGGGACAAGGTGCTTTGGGGTGGGGGGGCCGCACGGCCCCCCTTTCCCCAGGGCACCCCCCATGTTGAGGGCACGCGGCCTGGTACGGCTCAGGAGGGGGGGGGGCGCTCGTTCGTCCCCACCCCTTTCCTGGCCTGCCAGGCTGCGTGCTCGGATGAGGGTCTGACATGGATTTGGGGGGAACCCTCACGCCGTTTTTTCGGCGTGGGGATTCCCTTTAAATCCATGCCAGGTCACGGAGCTAGCGCGGCGGCAGTAACTGCCTACGCTAGCTACGTAACCTGAAGTCACGTGCTAAATGAACGGACTTGCCGATGAGCGGCAAGTCCGTTCATTTCAAAAGTCCCGCGGACTTGCCCACTAACGGCGGGATTGTCCGCTGGACTTCCAAGTCCAGCGGATAATTTGAGAACAAAACCTGAAACTTTAGTCCGCCGTACTTTGGCGCCAAAAAGTCCGCCGGCGCCCACACACGAGGGGATTATCCTCTGGACTTCAGTCCAGAGGATAATCCCGCGGGATTGTCCCTTCGTGTGTACGCGGCCTTAGTGTGTGTGTGTTGTGTGAGTCCAGAACAGCACAGTATACAACTTGCACCTGTATCTGCCCTTCTTTTCTGGCGTCATCTAATCCAGCCATCTGCAGGAGTTAGTGTGTGTGTTGTGTGACTCCAGCACAATATACACTACCCAATTGCTGTTTTTCCCATCTCCCTGCAGGCCATTACAATGTCTGGAAGGCCAACAAGGAGAGGCAGACAGTCACGAGCCAAGAAAAGAGGGCAAGCAGCCTCTGTGTCTAGAGACAACAGTGCTGGTCGTGGATGCGGTGCATCGTCATCAGCACGTGGCCATGGGACACGCTTGTCCTTATTTTCGGCAGCTGGACATGTTGAGCCACATCATGCCGAAGGCTTGGTAGAGTGCATGACCAAGCCCTCCTCATCCTCCTCATCCTCTCTCACCCAGGCTCAGGGTACTGACAAAGCAGCTGCCAACGCGTAGTCTTCCCTCATCTCAATGTCATCAGTCACCCCTTCCCTAGACCCACCATGTCCTCCTGAGGAGTCCCCCGAACTGTTTGAGCACAGTGTTGGGTACATGCTCCAGGAGGATGCCCAGCGTTTTGAAGGCTATGATGATGATACCCAGCTAGAGGAAGGCAGAAGCGTGAGCGCAGAGAGAGGGGATGCTCAAGGACAGCAATCTGGCAGTCATGTTCCACCAGCTGCAGCATACTGCCAGGTTTGTTCCAGTGGTGAAGAGGGAGGGGATGATGAGGTCACTGACTCCACGTGGGTGCCTGATCGGAGAGGGGAGGAGGAGGAGGCGGCATATCTCCAACGAGGCAGGATGCCCTCCGGGGGCCAGCTTGAGGGCAGCACACCAACTGAATCACACCACAGAGCTCCGCCTGTGCAGGGCGCTGCCTCTGCGCATTATTCCAAAAGTTCTTTGGTGTGGGCCTTTTTTGAGACGAGTGCATCAGATCGCACCGCTGCTATTTGCAACATATGTCTCAAGCGTATCTCGCGTGGCCAAAACATCAGCCGCTAAGGGCACCACAAGCATGACCAGACATATGTTGACCTGCCATGCAGCTCGTTGGCAAGCGTACCTTAAAGACCCACACCAAAGAACAAAGCGGACCTCTCCTTGCTCCTCATCAGCTGGGATCTCCAACCCCACTATACCGTCAGTCCTCTCTGAAAGCTGCACTGAGAGGAATGAAGGTGTAGAATTAGGTGTGTCACAGCCAAGTACTTGTGGTCACTCTGCTAGCAGTACGATTGTACCAGTTTGATTGTACCAGGTAAATTTCCCTGCCCCAGCTGCTGGACCGTCAAAAGAAGTTCACTCCCAGCCATCCACATGCCCAGCGGTTGAATGCTAGCTTGGCTAAATTGCTAGCACTTTAACTGCTGCCTTTTCAGTTGGTAGACTCGGCCCCCTTCCGTGAGTTTGTGCAATGTGCGGTTCCTCAGTGGCAGGTTCCCAAACGCCACTTTTTCTCACAAAAGGCGATTCCAGCTCTCTACCGGCATGTGGAAGGCAATGTCTTGGCCTTGCTGGACAGGGCCGTCAGTGGTAAGGTGCATATTACCGCTGACTCATGGTCCAGCAGGCATGGACAGGGACGTTACCTATCTTTCACGGCCCATTGGGTCACTCTTTTGGCAGCTGAGAAGGATGCAGGACAAGGTGCAGTAGTGTTGGAGGTTGTTCCGCCACCACGCCTCCAAAATGCTACTACTGGTTGTGACACGCCTCTCTCCTCCACCCCCTCCTCTTTTTCTTCCTCCATGGCCTCTTTGAGTGCTCTGTCCTCAGAACCAGCGGTGCTCCGTAGGCGTTCAAGGAGCTACGCAAGTACGCAGGCAAAAAGATGCCATGCCGTGCTTGCGCTGGTGTGTTTGGGGGACAGGAGCCACACTGGGGCAGAGGTTCTGTCAGCTCTGAAGGGGCAGGCCGAGAGGTGGTTGACGCCACGCCAGCTTAAGCCAGGAATTGTGGTTTGTGACAATGGCACCAACCTCCTCTCTGCCCTGCGACAGGGACAACTGACCCATGTGCCCTATATGACTCACGTCCTTAACCCGGTGGTGCAGCGGTTCTTGGGCAGGTTCCCAGGCTTACAGGATGTCCTGAGGCAGGCAAGGAAAGTCTGTGTGCATTTCCGCTGATCATATAATGCCAGTGCTCGGCTGGCTGAGCTGCAAAAGGAGTTGAACCTGCCCAAGAACCGCCTTATATGTGACATGCCCACCAGGTGGAACTCAACGTTGGCCATGCTGCAGCGACTGCACACACAGCAGAGGGCCATCAATGAGCACCTGTGCGACTACGGCACCAGGACAGGGTCAGGGGAGCTTGGATTTTTTTCACCACGCCAGTGGAGCATGATCAGGGATGCATGCACTGTCTTTTCACCATTTGAGGAGGCCACGAGGATGGTGAGCAGTGACAGTGCATGCATCAGTGACACTGTACCTCTTGTCCACCTGTTGGAGCATACGCTGCATGGAATAATGGACAGGGCATTTGAGGCAGAACATAGGCAGGAAGAGGAGGACTTTCAAGGCCCCCTTTATCCAGACAGTGTTCCTTCTCTCCCACCCATCACACAGGAAGAGGAGGAGGAGGAGGAGGATTGTGTCAGCATGGAGGTGGAGCCTGGCACTCAGCATCAGCAGCAGCAGTCTTTTAGGGATGATTTACAGTCCCAAGAAACCGGTGGACTTGTACGTGGCTAGGTGGAGGTGGCTGCGGATCATGTAGTCCTCAGTGACCCAGAAGACTCCTGACCGAATGCCTCAGCTAACCTACGTTGCATGGCCTCCCTGATCCTGCAAAGCCTACGGAAGGATCCTCGTATTCTTCTGATCAAGGAGAGGGACCATTACTGGCTGGCCACTCTCCTTAATCCACGGTACAAGGGTAAGGTTACGGACCTTATCTTGCCGTCGCAGAGGGAGCAGAGGATGAGACATCTCCGGGAGGCCTTGCAGAAAGGTCTGTTCAATGCGTTCCCAGAGACTGGGAGGTTACAAACTCCTGGTCCTGGATGACGAGTTGCTGAGGCTTTGTTCAGTAGCAGAAGAAGCGATGGGGAAGGTGGACGTCTGACCGATGCGTTCAGACAATTTTTTAGTCCGCAGCCCTAAGGTATGATCGGTTCCAGCAACCATCGCCAGCGTCTGATATACATGGTGCAGGAATACCTAGGGACAAGGTCAGACTTGGACACCTTTCCCACCGAAAATCCTCTGGCTTTCTGGGTCTTGAGGATGGATCACTGGCCAGAGCTTGCACAGTATGCAACTGAGCTACTGGCCTGTCCTGCATCCAGCGTTCTTTCGGAACGCACATTCAGTGCTGCTGGAGGCTTTGTCACCGATCACAGGGTACGCCTGTCCACCGACTCGGTTGATCGACTGACCTTCATAAAGATGAATCAGTCTTGGATCACCACCAGCTACCAGGCACCTGAAGCTGATATAACTAAATAATTTATTTTGAAATGTCACATCCCTTCAAGACTGCCTATGCTGATGCTGAGTGACTGTCCTGTTATGTTGACTGACTATCCTCTTCCTCCTCAATTAACCTGATAATAGCTTGGAAGAACATTTTTTTTTCTGGGTGCCACCACCAGTGGCTAAGGCCCAATTTTTCAGCCCCTGTTTAACAGGGGCGTGTAATTAATTTTTTTTATGCAATGCTTTGCAACAGGTCTCATTGCTGTGCTCCAAGTACAGTATCTGTGAGGGGTTGCAGTGTAGTGGCACCAGCACCAGTGCCTAAGGCACAATTTTTCAGCCCCTGTTTAACAGCGGCGTGTAATTACAATTTTTTATGCAATGCTTTGCAACAGGTCTCATTGCTGTGCTCCAAGTACAGTATCTGTGAGGGGTTGCAGTGTTGTGGCACCAGCACCAGTGCCTAAGGCACAATTTTTCAGCCCCTGTTTAACAGAGGCGTGTAATTACAATTTTTTGTGCAATGCTTTGCAACAGGTCTCATTGCTGTGCTCCAAGTACAGTACCTGTGAGGGGTTGCAGTGTTGTGGCACCAGCACCAGTGCCTAAGGCCCAATTTTTCAGCCCCTGTTTAACAGTGGCGTGTAATTACAATTTTTTTATGCAATGCTTTGCAACAGGTCTCATTGCTGTGCTCCAAGTACAGTATCTGTGAGGGGTTGCAGTGTTGTGGCACCAGCACCAGTGCTTAAGGCACAATTTTTCTGCCCCTGTTTAACAGGGGCGTGTAATTACAAATCTTGATCTAATAATTCACAGCAGGGCCCATTCCTGCGCCCACCAAGAGTAACTGTGAGGGCTTACAGTGTTGTGGCAACACCGTCCACCACCACCACCAAAGGCCCAATTTTTCTGTCCCTGTTCAACAGGGCCATGCAATTACAATTCTTGATCTAATAATTCACAGTAGGGCCTATTCCTGCGCCCACCAAGAGTAACTGTTTGGGCTTACAGTGTTGTAGCACCAGCACCACCACCAAAGGCCCAATTTTTCCTACCACTGTTCAACAATGGCATGTAATTACAATTCCTGATATAATAGTTCACAGCAGGGCATTCCAGCGCCCACCAAGAGTAGCTGTGAGGGCTTACAGTGTTGTGGCAACACCAACATCTAATGGGACAAATTTCTGGAGAGTATATATGGCAGGCCCCTACTTTCAAACATCCAACTTACAAACGACTCCTACTTGCAAAAGGAAGGAGAAAACAGGAAGTGAGAGGAAATCTACCCCTAGGAAGGAAAATTCTATCCTGTTAGATTTAATTTGGGGAAAAAGGTGTCTCCTCTCTACTGATACTTTATCACCAATCCTTGTTTCAATAAAAACCCCACTTTTCAAAAAACATTTGTCATTGGGACGGAAAGTGAGGTGAAATGTTCTGAACAGGTGCACAGACAGCAAAACAAATGTTACAGGGGTGATAACCCCTCCCTATGTTCTCCAAAAAGCTTAAAAATAGATTTTTTTCTGGAGCTACACTTAAAAAATGTACCTGTACAAAATTACAAACAGATTCTACTTAAGAACAAACCTACAGTCCCAGTCTTGTTTGCGCCGCCTGTATACTGCTGTTCAGAGTATATAGGGTTGTAGGTATAGCGTTTTATTATGGGTGCAGGGTTCCCCTTAATATCCATACAAGACCCAAAGGGGCTGGTAATGGGCTGGGGTAGGGGGTGTGATGGGGTAGCCATGCCATTTTTCTCAAAGATTTTAATCCATATTGCCAGGACAAGACATGACATTAAAGCCGCAAGCAGTTTTAAATGGCTTTTTTTCCTTTACAAATGTCATTTTGTGCAGGGACAGTTCAAAACACGGGCAACACATGCCACTTCACAGGCATACTTTAGACACCCCCCAGGTACAATATTTAAGTATTTTTCACTTTATGCATCATTAAAATGAGTGCTCCAGAAAAAACGTCCATTTTTAAAACTTCTTTTTGCATTGATACATGTCCCCTGGGGCAGGGCCCGGGTCCCCAAACCTTTTTTATGACAATAACATGCATATTGGCCATTGTAACTAATAGGGTTCTAACGTTCGCGCGAACTTTCGGTCCGTTCGCAGGTTCTGGTGCGAACCAAACCCGGGGGTGTTCGGCTCATCCCTACTCCCTGTGTGCTGCCTGTCGCCACTTTCAAATGCCCCCTCTGCCCTCTGTTCCTACAATCAACTGCTCCCCCTTGTAATTCTTGTCTTCACCATCAGCTGCCCTCCCTTTGTACTGCCTGTTCACACCATCAAGTACCCCCTCTGTGTTCTGGCCCCCACCATCAACCGCCCCCCTCTGCGCTGCTTGTCCCCACCATCAACTGCCCTCTCAACTACATTGGTTCCCCCAAACATCAACTGCCCTCTCTGTACTACTCATCCCTACCATATACTGCTTAACCACCCTTCTCTGCACTGCCTTTCCCCTTCATCAGCCCCCCCCCCCCTTTTTTTTTTATCTCTTACTGACACCAACATTAAGACATTTTTACCACACCCACCATTACCACACTACATCCACATTCACTGTGGAACACTATCGGGTTTATTTACTAAAACTGAAGAGTGCAACATTTGGTGCAGCTCTCTAGTGGCAGCCGCTCCATTAGGGGCGCAGGGGTGCCACCCCCTAATCTATGTGCCTGTCCCCTAATCTACATACAGGGCGCCGGACGCATGGATTTCAATGTTTTTTTTAAGCACATGATGAGACCATGAGGCTCTTATTTGCTT